>JAATLQ010034635.1:60947-100190 GCA_013421005.1 Heliconius erato x Heliconius himera
CTGGGCGCTGACGGCAGGCCTCTTGACACTTTGGACGTAAACTTGGACCGCTCCGCTCACTTCACAGCCAAAGCTCTCGACAATGGATTCCACATTCTCAAGAAGCGTTCAGTCGTCTCTCCTTTCATCGCCCCCTATGCTGCACCTTACGTAGCCCCTTACGCCGCATCATATGTGGCCCCCTACGCCGCGTCTTATGCTGCTCCTTTGGCCTACTCTGCTCCTCTCTTGCAGCCATATAACTACCGCGGACCTCTTTCCCTAGCCCCTGGACAACCCGCCAACATTCTTGGTGCTGATGGAAGGCCCCTTGACACTTTGGACGTAAACTTGGACCGCTCTGCCCACATCGCCGCTAAAGTTGCTGCCGGCTCTCACTACATTAAGAAGCGTTCTGCCGCCTTCATCGCCCCTGTCAGCACTGTTGCCGTCGCCAGGACGCCACTGATCGCCCCATCCTACACATTCACCGCTCCCTTCGCAGCTGCACGTCTCAGCCCATTCGCCTACACCCACCCTGTTGCCCGCATCGCACACCTATACTAAACTGAACTTAACATTATGTAAGAAGATTGAAATTGTAAATAGAAGAATATACTTTGAAATTAATAAATTTTTATAAAATACCAATTTTTTTTTTATTTTTGTAATGTCACATAATCACTATTCCATTGTTTATCTATACTATTTTTTTACTTACATAATAAAGCGGAAGAGTTTGTTTGTTGTTTGTGTGAGTTTGGTTGTTTAACTTAGCGTTTAAATTATCTCTTTTACATTTACTGGTAAGATTTACGTTTCTTTTTTATATGAAAGCTACATTCCTTAAGGGTTATATATAGCCTACAGCTATATAATATTACGATTTTCTTCATGTTAACCTTTAATAACAAAATAACAATAATAATAAATGCCATCAAATTGTTTTAACTTTAAGTTCATTGTACTACAAAAATATTAAATTAAATTACCAATCTTTTTTTTCTAAATGCATTAGTATTAATATGTTTGATGCGTCGTTTTGATTTTTGTATGAATTAATCTAAAAAATAGTAGTATCTACCCAAGAAAAAAATCTTTTTCCTTGAGTTTGAGGTCAGTACAAGCGTGCGACTATAAGCGCAACAGGTTGTGGGTTCGATACCCACTCGAGGAAATGAAATATTAAATAATTTCATGTCGACGTTCTGTTAACGCGACGAAGCGTGTCTCAAGAATTTTAGTGGGAAATGGGGGAAAAAGGGGTCTTTACAATAGGTCCTCAGGTTCTCTCTGCCTACCCTATATATGTGAGATACAGCGTGAAGCTAAAAGAAAAGGATAATAGAACATAAGGAAAGTAGAAGGAAAATAGAAAATAAGCCTAACAAGAAAGTGAACCAATTCTTGAGACCAGTGAAAAGTAACATTCCTTTACAGTGTGCAAGTGCATACAAACTAGATTGTGACTGTGGCTTATCATACATCGATCAAACAAAGAGAAGCATCGGTGTTAGGGTGAAGGAACACATCTCCGATGTCAAGAATGGGCATGTATCGAAGTCAGCTGTGTGTGAGCACACTGTGGATAAACCTAGCCATTACATAAGGTTTGATAAACCCCTAATTCTCGCTAACGAAAACAGATATATTCCTAGAATGATCCGCGAGGCTATTGAAATACAAAAACATCCTAATTTCAATAGAGAGGACGGCTGGAAGCTTTCTAACACCTGGGACCCACTTATAAAATCTTTGAAGTCTCAAACCCACCATACCAGAGGGCAAGATACAGTTAGCTCATTCTCCAAGAATCCAGGGCAATACGCGAGGAAATTAAGAAATCGTTGGCGGTAGTTTGATATAATAATTATATCAACTGACAGACGAATGCCACCTCAGTCTACCCGTGACCACGGACTACTGCAAAGTGTTCGAAACGTCGGGTTTCCAAAAATGTATAAAAATACTAAATATACGCGATTAATCCGGTTGAAATAGTTTCATTTAAAATGTGTAATAATCGTGAAAATCAAAGAACTTATTAGGGATAATAGACCTGGGCCAGACACTCTTTTTTGATAAATAGATATAGGTTTTATCTGATTTTAAAGACTTCTACATCTGATATAGAACCCTAGTAGTTCAGCTAGACTATAAGAAATAAAATAAATAAGTAAATGCGTCCTAAACAAAAAAAATGACCGTGATGAGCATTTTTCATTGACATATAAAAATAGAATATTTGGAACATTTGATAAACAACCATAACAGTCCGACTAAATTGTAAGAAATTATGTACGCCGTCATAGTGAAAGATGCTCAATTTGTTTGTCATTTATCATTGATAATAAATAAACGTTAGATATCTGGAAAATGTCTTGAAGAATTGTAATAGCGTAGCTAAATTATAATAAATAGTAAAATTGTCCCCTAAAAATATTCATAAATTTATTGTGGACTGTTTTATTGAAAATTTAGTCCATTGTGGCCTAATAGTACAACAATTGACTGTAATTGTTATGATTAAGAATTAGTATAAATTTTTGACATTTTAAAAGTGTTATTCCACACTTAGGAAAGAAAAATACTTTTGGAAAACGTATAAACATTTGAACGTAGCGGGATTTGAACCTGCACCTCTTGAAAACCGTCGAAATCCCGTTGAAAAACGTTAAAATTTTTATACGTTTTCTAAATAAAGCTTCCTTAACACAAAACAGTTCGAACAGTTCGAAAACGCAGCACGAAAACTAAAGTAATGTTTTAAATAATGAACAATATCGGTCAACGTTTAAGAATGTATTCTTTTATGTTAATAGAAGAAAATAACAAAAAATAAAATAAGTACCAGTTCTCGTAAGGATATAAAGTTTTTTTCTGCAGCTTCTTCTATGTATTATTTTAGAGATATTAACAACAAGAGGGCTTCGTTTCTAATTTATAAAAAAAAAATATATAAATTATAATAGACAACGACGTAAATACGTAAGTATACGTCGTTGTCTATTATAATTATCACCACCACCTATTATAACAGTGGTTCCACATACAGGATATTTTTGATTTCATACTCATATACAAATTTAAAAAATCGCTGAATCTTAACATTTTCTTAGAAAAAATATTTTTCTTTTAGGAAAATAACTACCGCCTGGTGTCCTGTCAGATAACGTGTCGCACAATAATCCACACCTAGCTAGCACGATCTTTTGAACTGATCTTTACGTGCCACGATGCAGAGGGAACCTAACGTCACACACTCCGTTCCCCACTTTCCGCCGAATTCCGAAGGCATTGAGTGGCGGAACTCAACGCCGCGCTTTGCCAGAACGAAGAAATGAAAATATACATTTAAATAAACATTTCATTTCATCGAATGGGGATCGAACCCACAACCAGTCGTGTTTACAGTCGCACTTTGTGCCCCACACGACTGGCCTCTTTAAATAGGAGGTAAAAAATATATCAATGAAGTTATCATTTGTTCTCTCTGCCTACCCATCAAATATAGGCACATATCCTTATATATAATGTTTGTTTAAGTACACATACAATAACCTAATACACTACATAGATCACTATAATATTTATAAGAAATTTTAGTTATTTAGCTAAATATGGCAGGTACTAGCGAATGAGGATGAGGATGAGAATAAGGAAGAACGTGCTCAGCTGGTTTGGGCACGTCGAACGAATGAGTGATGAAAGAATGGCAAAAAAGATGTATGATGGAAAAGTGAGCGGCAAGAGAGGTAAGGGGAGACCTCGGTTGATCTTCGAAAACACAGTATCAAAGATACTGGAGGAAGGTCACGTAAAAAGCATGAGGACCCCCCGGAGGGCATGTATGAAGAGGCTGATGACAGTTGACGAGGCGAAGGAGGTATGTAGAGACCGTAGCGTTTGGCGCTCCGTTCTCTCTGACTACCTCGCTAGGGATAAAGCGTGAAGCTAGTTTAGTTTAATTTAGTTTTATATCGTTACTAGCAGCTATGAAAAATTTTAAAAATAAAATAATAGCACCTAGCTACCTATTTAAGCTTAATATTGACTTACGTCAATATAATAAAAGTATAATTAAATCATAAAATGTGTATCGAATAAGGCGACAAATTGCGGAATTACTTTTTCGTTGCGGATTCTATAAAAAATTAAGATTAAAATGGAATAATAAATCTAGCATATTCAGAGTTGTTTTTAATTTTTTGCGGTCAACAAAAAACAAAATGTCATTTATACTTCACGCGGCTCTACGTCTGTTATTTTATTATTTTAAACCAAAGAATGCTACAAACAAGTTTAATATGTAGAGGTATAATATGATATATATATATGTTTATATAGTAAACGTAAGTCTATGAGTAAAAATAAATTAGGTATCAGAGCTTACGCCTGCCTTGTCTCAATACTATATGTTAATATTACGTAATTCGCCTTCAAAAATAAAGGAAAGATTTTATTTATATAGATAAATAAAATGCAAAGGTTTTTATAACAATTTACTTTTTAAAATTATTTCCTGTTTTTATTATAAATATATATATTTTTTTTGTATATTTTAGTCGACATAACTAATTGAAATAATAATATTATTATTAATTTCCTAATAACTCTTCTAAACAATCAAAATAACGAAAAATTCCAGAATCTTAAAAATATAAATATATGTTACTAAGTCTACAGATGTTTATATTTTCATATATCTAAAGATATTATATAAAAATCTTGAGGCCAGTCGTGGCGCAGGGGCACAAAGTGTGACTGTAAAATCGACTGGTTGTGGGTTCGATCCCCACTCGAGGAGATGAAATATTTATTTAAATTTATATTTCCATTTCTTCGCTCTGATGTCGAGACAAAGCGAGGCGTTGAGTTCTACCATTCAACACGCAATGCCTCTAAAATTCGGCAGTAAGTGGGGAACGGAGTGTCTTAACACCAGGTTCACTCTGCTATCCTGCTGTGTGCGGGATACAGTGCGAACTGATTTGGTATATAAATCTATGTATTTATGTCTTATATTCTTTTATAATATTTTTTTATGTAAATTCATATTATGTAACACAATTAGATAAGCATATGTGTATAACGAGCATGTGATTTAATTCTGCTGCTTCAGTTTCATTTTAGAAATAATGAATAAACGAAAAAAATGCCCTTTCAAGTGAACTTTCATGTGTTGTCAAAAGTTGTCTTTTCATGGCCGACGCTCGTAAACGCCCATCTAGTAAAGCGATGATGCAAGTATAAAAGACAGTTGCAATTTGGAGACAGTATCAGTGTTTCTGAATTCAGAAAGCAACACAGACCACTTACAAAATGTTCAAGCTGGTGGTGTTGTCTTGCGTCCTGGCGGCGACGTCCGCGTCCAGCCTTTTTGGAGGATATGTGGCACCCTTCAGCCCATTGGCATATGCCGCACCTTTGTGGGAACCTTCCAACTACCGTGGACCCCTCTCATTGGCTCCTGGTCAACCTGCTAACATTCTGGGCGCTGATGGCAGGCCTCTTGACACTTTGGACGTAAACTTGGACCGCTCCGCTCACTTCACAGCCAAAGCTCTCGACAATGGATTCCATATCCTCAAGAAGCGTTCAGTCGTCTCTCCCTTCATCGCCCCCTATGCTGCACCTTACGTAGCCCCTTACGCCGCATCATATGTGGCCCCCTACGCCGCGTCTTATGCTGCGCCTTTGGCCTACTCTGCTCCTCTCTTGCAGCCATACAACTACCGCGGACCTCTCTCCCTAGCCCCTGGACAACCCGCCAACATTCTTGGTGCTGATGGAAGGCCCCTTGACACTTTGGACGTAAACTTGGACCGCTCCGCTCACATCGCCGCTAAAGTTGCTGCTGGTTCTCACTTCATCAAGAAACGCTCTGCCGCCTTCATCGCCCCCGTAAGCACCGTTGCCGTCGCCAGGACGCCACTGATCGCCCCATCCTACACATTCACCGCTCCCCTCGCAGCTGCACGTCTCAGCCCATTCGCCTACACCCACCCTGTTGCCCGCATCGCACACCTATACTAAATTGACGTCAAAATATCTAAGACAATGTTAATTGTATATAAATGTGTATAATTATAAATGTTTCTTTCTTAACCTGTTTGTAGTTCATTTTTCAAATAATAGTTCATAATAGAATAATTTGAGGTTTTCTACCTCTTTTTATATATAAAACATTGATATTGTTTTATAGTAAAACTGAAAAGTGGAGAACAGAGTATCTTATCACTATGGTGTCCAGCCAGCCTACCATCCAGGGTAGGGAGAACATAGTGATAAGAAACTTAGTTAGAGTTTTGCAAGATAATGTGTACAGCAGAAAAAAAAACATTAAAAAAATCAGTTTCACGCTGTATCGCGTAGAAAACAGGGTATGCAGACAGAACCTAGTTTTAAGACACTCCGTTCCCCACTTTCCGCCGAACTCTGGAGGCATTGTGTGTTGAGTGGCGGTACTCAACGGCGCTCTTTTCCTCGACACCAGGGCGTAGAAATGGATATATATATTTAAATATATATTTCATTTCCTCGAGTGAGGATCGAATCTACAATCATTAGTATTTACAGTCACACTTTGTGCCCCTGCGCCACGACTGGCCTCAAAAAATGTTTTTTATATAGATATACATTAAAGATATAATGTTCATTACACGTGATGTTTATGGGCTCATTCACTCGCTCACTCGGGAAAATATTAATATTTAAATTATTTCCGCGAAAATTTCCGATCTGGTATCAGTAACCGCAGCATTAGAGCCTGAGGCTCATCTTAGTCTAGACAGCTCAGCTTGTAAAATATTATTTAGAAGTAGTCAAAACGTAAATTAAGGTATAAGTAAATTATTAATTATCCTAATAAAATACAGATTAGATTGAAGTGGGAAAAGATGGCCATTTAGTAAAAACCGATAGGTAAATACCGTTAAAATATCACTTTTTTGACTTCCCTATTTTCTTCCTGGGGTTCCTCTGCGATAAATAATTAAAAAATAATTAAAATATATGTAAAAGTGTTATTATTGATGTAGTTAGCAATTTCAAATGGCATTACAATAACATTGGTATTGCAGATACAGTACGGTACGGTACGGTTGACGAATCGTGGCCACCCTTAAGTTAAAGCGATCACGAGTGGTGGATCTTCAGTGTGTCACAACTCGTCAACCGTAGTGTAATTGTATATTCCAGGTAAGTGTGGGACTAACCTTTTTTGTACAAACAAAGGTTATTCTTTTTAAATTTAAACTTGTAATAGATGCTCTACATGGAAACCGTGACCCGTGAAATAGTGGCTTAAGTAAAAACGTGTGTTTAATGCTAGAATGTTGAGTTTGTTGTTCATATATTACTTAGATGAAGAAACATCTAGCTATTTGATCTCATACTGGTGAACGAAGTAACTTAACTTTAAACTGTTTTTTTCTGCTTCTGCCGCATGACGTGTAGTGTTTAAAAAAAATATATGCGTTTCATGCACAAACAAGAAGAGAATGCCATACGATATGATATACAAACGGATATAACGACGGATACAATAAGAAAAATTTTAAAAATCCAATCATAGAAATAATATTACCTATCACTATTTCTAATATACAATTATTTAGAAATGAAACAAAAACAGTAATTAAGCATACAGTAGATCTTGTGATTCTAGATCTAATACAGAAACTATAATAATGTAATTTTACACTAAGCTAAATCTCTTCTTCACTGAAGTACATTGAAGCCGTTGTCGTGGCGTAGCAGTACAGGGTGTGACTTAAAACGCGACAGCTGTGAGTTCGATTCAAGCCCGGGGGAACGAGTTACTTTCAATTTCTAAGGAGTTCCGCCACCCAATTTGCAAAGTCTCGAAATTTGGGCAGAAATACGGAGTGTCTTAACTCTGAGTTCCCTCTACCTGTTTAGCGTGAGACTAAAAAAATAACAATAAGAAATGGATACATACACTAACACCTCAATAATTCTTAAATACTAATCATACAATTTTCATTTCAAAATCAAATATTTATTTCAAGTTTTAATGGTACTGTTTTTTGTTCTTTTAATTAATAAAAATCGTTAGTATTCGGATACTTGAATCCATCCATTTGTCTACGATCAAAAATCACGTTTTTACTTAGTCATAAGCTGATAAGTAAAATATAAATACTGAAAAGCAAAATAATTAGCTTAGCTATATATATATTTACTAGCTAAGTTTTTAAGTTTTCAAAGTAATTATTTCTAAGCAGTTTTGAGTCGGCGCCAATAAAATTAAGAATGCTAAGTGAATATATAAATATATAACTTAATGAACTTAATTATTAAGCATTTAAAAGTATTTAAAAGTTATATTATTTTATACTTTCCATTATTTTGTCGGATTTTATTTAAAAGTTCATGTAAAAAGTTATTGTTAAAAAGACGAAAAATGATTTTACAGATTGTATTATGCGCCTGCGTCTTTTTTGGGGCTGTTTAACTTAAATCACAGCTTTGTGATTGTGATAAAAATATAATAAATGTTAAGTATATTAAAAAAAAATAAACAGTTAAATTTTGTACTGGAAATACCTATTTTGTTATATTTTTTTTTTCAATTCTTTAATATATATATATATTTAATTTTTTAATTACAGACTGACTCTCAGTTACATATTAAAACTAAGAGAAAGTATGAATGAATAGTAAGGGAATATAAAAAAAACATATAATTATGTTTGTAACTCTCTGTATATTATCATATTATTTGAGGATCCTAGTCTAGGTCGTGTAGTCTTCACCAATGTCCATGTCCCAAAGCAGCACCATGTCCCCATCCCAAATGACCAAGAGGTGCGGCTACGGCTACAGCAGCAGGTGCGACCACACGGGCGGAATGCGCCCAGGCAGCGGCAGGAGCAACAGCCAAGGGAGCTGCGCCCCAGGGTCCAACAACTGATCTTTTACCTAATAAATGCGCGCCATGTACACCATGGGCAGCAGGGTCCAAAGCTCTTGCAGTATAGTGAACGGCGCGATCTACGTTAACACTAAGGGTATCCAGAGGGCGGCCGTCGTGAGCCAAAATGTTGGCGGGCTGACCAGGGGCGAGGGAAAGAGGACCCCTGTAGTTGTAAGCACCGACGGGAGCAAGAGGAGCCGCAGCAATGGGTGAGGCTACATGAGCTGCTGCCCAAGGAGCTGCGACTGCTGCCGCCCAAGGAGCTGCCAAGTGTCCACCCCATAATGGGGCAATGCCACTGGGCTTGCAAACCGCCGAAGCGAGGACCGCGGACAACACCACCAGCTTGTACATTGTGGTCTGTGTTGCTTTGAGTTCCAATACTAAGTGATACTTTTTCCCTTATTAGGTTTAGCTTATATACTAGTTGAACTTGTAGGCGCTATTCCTAAATACCTTTGTGACGTCATATAATAGGGCGTTGGTTAGTAACTGTGCTAGGAAAGAAAACCACTACAAGGGTAGCGCACGCATAACAATTTGCAGGTAGCCAAAACAACATTATATACCTTATAGCGTTCAAAATTAGTTCCAGTACCGTTCCAATATTTCATATAATAATAGATCTAAGTTACCTTGGGCTATACGATAAAGGTCCATTCACTTTACTAACTTTAACACATATTGTTAACTTAGATACGGAAAATACCAAAATTGCTTGTTTTTAACATTGAAAAATAATGAAGTGCAAGGATGTTCTTTATGATTTTCGATTCGTTCGATTCCTATTCCTATATATAATAGGTTTTCATTTTTCAATTTATGATTTAAATAATTATTTACTACTACATAAAAATTTGATTTTTTTGGACTTATCGAACATCCTTCCTCACACATCACCTTTCAAATTTCTTTCAAATAACATTTTAATAAAAAAATGTAAATATCATATCAATTTTTAAATTTTACACTTTTAACGTATTTCTGGAAAACTACTTTTTGTATTTACGTTTCTTTCCTACCTGTTCATTTACCAGACTCCAAAGAAAATATATTGGTATTCCGTTACTTCATAAGTTTACTTCAAATTCGTTAAAAGATATTGTAACTTGAGTGGCTAAATACTAGAGATGAGAGAAAAATTAAAAATATTATATAGGCTTTCGACTGTCTTCCAACCGCACTAAAAATAACATCTAAGTGATCTTAATCTGTAATACCTAGATGTATGATATGATATGTTTACAATCAGATGCTACCAAATTGCACCACAAATCTGGCATTACGTTATATTGTACTAGTATTTTTTATCTGTATGCTGTATATAGCAGGCCAGAGGCCTATGATGATGATGCTGATGATGCCCCTCTCAGACGTATCCCTCGACGGCGACACACTATTATTAATATTAGTGAAAGCGAATGTGACTCGCAAGAGGCAGAGAGAACCTAGTTAAGAAAGAGAACAGACATTCTTAAGACACTCCGTTTCACACTTTCCGCCGAAGTTTCGAGGCATTCGTTGAATGGTGATTTCAACGCATTTTGCCTTGGTGGCAGAGCGAACAAATGAAAATATCAAAAAAAAAATCCCCTAAGTGGGGATCGAACCCACAACCGTCTCAATACAGTCACACTCTTGTGCTCCTGCGCTACGACGTTAGTTATATTTTACCTACTAGTAACTTATTCTTTCTCATTGATAAAATTCATCAAACCAGCTCAATAGTCTATATTAATTATAAAAATCTAACAACTATTGTATGAAATTAATAATTAGAGGTCTATTATATAATTCCAATTATAAATAAACTTTTTTAAATTTGCAGATCAGTTCAGTTGTTTAATTAATTATTAATTTACAATGATTTCAATTAAATATTGTCGTTAATTTATATAAATGTTGACGTTAAAAAAATTATAACTACGTATTTTTTTTCAATTTGGTTTACAGTGTCGTATAATATCTCTTTTTATGTTTAGAAAACTAATAAAAACTATTTGTTAATAATTTCTGTTTATTATCTTTAGAAAACATTTTAAAAATTAAAAGTAGTGAGAGTTGAACCCCGACCGTGCCTCATGGAAACCGTCCACGTACTCTGGCCACTAAACCATACGTTCCTATGAATCCACGTTAGTTATAATTAGGGGTCGCAATATCGGACCATTCAAGCAAAACCGGGATTTTCGATATCGACTTTAGAAAAATCCCGGGATCCCGGTTTTTTCGATATGTTCGATATTTTAGTTTTTTTGTACCAAAATTAGTAATTTTTTAAGTCTCTTCTTATTTTTAGAGTTAAGTTAGGGGGGTATTTTTAGGGAAGTAGTAAATTAAATTATATTTACTCTATAAAACAATTTTTAATTATAATAAACAGTTTAATAATAAATCACTTTAGTAATAATATTTATCAAATATACTATAAAAAAAAATATAATAATTTGCTACGAAAAATATCTTATAGGCTTATTTAACAAGATATATTTTGCAGCGTTTTTGCAGCGATGGGCGGAATTTTACAATGAAATGTATGAATGTGATGACGCCTCAGACTCAAGTAACAGCGAAACGCTGAGTCTTGATGTAGCTGATGGCGGAATAGTGTAAAAGAAGTTGAGAGTGCAATACGAAGTCTGAAATGGGGTAAGTCAGCGGGAGCAGATGGAGCTACTGCCGAGATGAACAAATATGGTGGGCCACGCGTCTTGGACTTGTTCTGGTTTTTGTGCAATTTATGCTGGAAATCAGGGGAGGTCCCAGACAATTGGCGAAATGCGGTCATCGTGCCTTTGTATAAAGGCAAAGGTTCACAGATAGACTGCGCAAGCCATAGGGCTATCAGATTAGCTTAGATAGTAAAGTTTATATTAAAGTTTTAGCGAGAAGAATGCAAGAGAGATCTGAAAGGCTGTTGTGGGAGGCCCAAGGAGGCTTTAGACCTGGAAAAGTGTATGGATCAGATCTTTTCCTTCCTCCAGATTTTTGGCCGTTAACCAAAAAGTTTTCTGTGCTTTTGTGGACTTGGAAAAGGTGTTTGACAGAGCGAAATTATGGAAGATACTACTCCGGTACAATGTGAGCGGACCTTTGTTGCAGGCTGTAAAGTCTCTTTACAGAGATCACCCAGCCTGCGTGCGAGTAGAAGCTGGCATGTCGCCCTGGTTTGACATCCGATCGGGTGTTAAACGAGGTTGCGCCATGTCGCCTTGGCTGTTCAATTTGTATTTGGATAGCTGTCTCCAAGGAGTGAAACAAAGTGATATGAGAGTAAAAATAGGTGACCTGAATGTGAATTTCCTGCTGTACGCAGATGATGCAGTGGTTATTGCATCATCAGAATGCGAGTTGCAGGCATTGGTCACCACTCTGAAAGAAGGGTGTGAATATAATGGTCTAAGCCTCAATGCGAATAAGACAAAGGTTCTGATTTTTGAAAGAGATGAAGAAAGGATGGAATGCAAGATCAGTGTAAATGGAAAGATATTAGAACAAGTGAATGAAGTGGTATACTTGGG
Source organism: Heliconius erato x Heliconius himera (assembly GCA_013421005.1). NCBI lineage: Eukaryota > Metazoa > Arthropoda > Insecta > Lepidoptera > Nymphalidae > Heliconius > Heliconius erato x Heliconius himera. The sequence continues at coordinate 73,389 of JAATLQ010034635.1, forward strand.
AAGTATGTTCAGTAGAGATGAAAGATGCGAGATAGATGTGAAAAGGCGTATTGCTGCCGGTAACAAGGTTAACGGAGCCTTGGTTGCATTGATGAGATGGCGAAACGTCAGCACAACTGGGCTTTTGGCCGTACACAATGCCGACCGACTCTGTCATACGGCAGCCAAACGTGGGTATTAGAGAAGAAGAATTAAAGAAAGATGAATGCCCTGGAGATGCGATCTCTTCGTAGGATATGCGGAGTTAGCTTAGCAGATCGAATCCGCAATGAAGAGGTACACAGAATGGCAGATACTAGCGAGGATGTCACGGTGAGCATGAAGAAGAACGTGCTCAGCTGGTTTGGGAACGTCGAACGAATGAGTGATGAAAGAATGGCAAAAAAGATTTATGATGGAAAAGTGAGCGGTAAGAGAGGTAGGAGGAGATCTCGGTTGACCTTCGAAAACAGTATCAAAGATACTGGAGGAAGGTCACGTAAAAAGCATGAGGACCCCTCATGCTTTTTACGTGACCTTCCCGACCCGGAGGGCATGTATAAAGAGATTCATGACAATGGACGAGGCGAAAGAGGTATGTAGAGACCGTAGCGCTTGGCGCACCGTTCTGACTACCGCTAGCCCGCGATAAAGCGTGAAGTTAATTATAATATATATATAATATTAACGAAAAACAATAATGACACCTGGAACATCGACGGGCAAGAAAAGCGTGCAACACCAACGTGAAACAAAAACACGCAACAACGACGCCCAATGAGAAAATACGGTACTCGTACGTTCGTTAGTCGGGTCGGTCAAACTCGGTTAATGTCGTAAAATGCCGGATTTTGAGGAAAACTCATCGCTTACTTTTGCCGATGTATGTTATGTACCATTGTATATCTTAAATAAGCCTGAATTTAATAGCAGGCATGTTTTAATTCGAATAACTAACTTTTAACTTTCTAAAATCCGAAAATATCGAAAATCCCGGTTTCTGGTAAAATTAAAACCGGGATTTTAAAGACCTATATTTGGTCCGATATCCCGGGATTTTTGAATCCCGGGATCCCGGATTGCGACCCCTAGTTATAATGTATTTATGTCGATAGCATCTCTGTTGGGAAATTTCTACAAATTTGAGTAGCTCAAAGAAAATTTATCATATTTATTATTAGGGAAGAAAATGTTATTTTATTCAATATTTTAATACGTTTGCTAAAAGTGCAGAATACTGCACTAAGGATAGAACAATATTTTGATTTAGTGTAGAATTAAAAAAAAATAATAATGAAAAAAACAAAAACCCAACTGCATAAAACTTAATAGAAAAATAACAAGCGCAATAAATAGTTCGTTAGGATGAACGGGAGTTTTTCTTCAACTAATTAAATTTATTTTTTTAGGGTACCTCGAAAAAAAAACGGAGCCCTTTAGAATCACTTTGGTGTCCGCCCGTCCCCCCATCTGTCAAGATTTTTTTTACTCAAAAACGCATGGAGATATCAAGCTGAAAATTATAAACTTGCAAAAAATATTTTTTTATAGTTTTTTTAAAAATATATCATTATAAACTTATAATTGTAGTTAATTTCATACAAAATGAGTGAATCGCAAGCTTAAGTTTGTCAACTTGTATAAGTTGTCGTCATGAAATTAGTACGGAAACCTCGGTGCGTGAATTCAACTCGCACTTAACTGTTTTTTTATAAAGATTTTATTGATAGAATAGGGCTCGACTGTTATTCCTAACAAACTTGAACGTTAACTTTGTTATGCTTTTTTTTAGTTTCTGTTTAGCTTTATGCAATCGGGTATTTTGTTTTTTGTAATATTTTTATTTCACATTTTTTGATACGGTTTATTAAGTTTGAATATTTCTTATCGTGGTAATTTAAATCTACTTTCAGAATGCACTGACAGTAGCTAGTACTATCGCGTAATTAGAAAACACTATTATATCACACAAGTATACCACAAGGTTCACTTATAGCAATAAGTATGAAAATTAGCAAATATAATTGTTTTTTTCGGCTTCACGCTGTATCCCGCACACAGCAGGATAGGCAGAGGGAACCTAGTGTTAAGACACTCCGTTTCCCACATTCTACCCGATTCTGGAGGCATTGCGTGTTGAGTGGCAGAATTCAACGCCGCGCTTTACCTCGACACCAGAGCGAAGAAATGGAAATATAAATGTAAGTAAATATTTCATTTCCTCGAGTGGGGATCGAACCCACAACCAGTCGGTGTTACAGTCACATTTTGTGCCCCTGAGCCTCATAATTGTTAAAACAAGTTTAACCGTTAAGCCGAAAATCATGAAAGAAATTTGACAATAATTTTTCAATATGTATTCACCTCGTCGTAGTTTGTCGATATTCTTTTTTATTTTGACAACCAGTCGCTAAAGCTAAGACAAATCGATTGACGTGAGAAGACGAAGAAGGGCGTTGTGGAGACCAAACTTAGGTCTCTACAACGCCCTTCTACATAGGATTACACATGCATACATACAAAGACTGATAAATCCATAACCCTGCTTTGCGTCACGCAGTCGGGTTAAAAGATTTTCTTAACTTACTTTTATGTATGCGAAACGCATGTTTAAAACGATTTAGACATTTTTACAATATTATTTGCTCAGAGCCCCTTGCCCTGGCAGGGAAAAATTGAGAACCTATTGTTATTATAAATATTTCATATCCTCGAGTGAATCGAACTCGCAACCTGTCACGTTTACACCGTCACGTCACGTCACGTTTTCGCCACGAGGCCCTCAATACGTAATAAATAATTTATAATCAAAAATATATTAAATTATAGCACTATTCTACTATAACAGCATTTCTTAGAATAAACACTGTATTAATTAAGATGATACAATCTAATTTATCATTTATTTCTTATTTAATATTTTAACAGAAAACCTGTAATTGTTATATCATTATTTCGGGTGAGCCCACGCATTTCTATTATAAACAACAGATTTGCTTTGTATATTACGTTATCTTTGTAATTTATTTGCTTTCTATTTTAAGATTTTTTCGAAGAAAAAATATTCAATATCTTAAAATGGTCTGTACCGACTGTATTCACAAGAATACAATTGGAATATTCTATTTTATATTTACTATGTCCGATTCTTAAGGATTAATATTTTTGTAAAGTTTTTATCAGTGATATTTTTTAACTTTATAATTTTTAATAATTTTATAAATTTTCATATCATATTCATATTTGATCGGGGCCGTCGTGGTCCAGGGGCACAAGGGTGTGACTGTAACGTGACTGTTGTGGGTTCAATCCACACTCGAGGAAATGAAATATTTATTTAAATTTATATTTTCATTTCTTCGCTCTGGTGTCGAGGCAAACAGCAGCGTTGAGTTCCGCCACTCAACACGCAATGCCACTCCAAAATTCGACGGAAAGTGGGGAACGGTGTGTCTTAACTCTAGGTTCGCTCTGCCTATCCTGCTGTGTGCGAGATACAGCGTGAAGCTGTTTTTTTTTTTATTTTTTATATTTATATTTTGTATTTATTTTTTTATAAAAAGTTAATTGTTACAAACATTACTAAAGATAAATACTATGTTTATAAGTATAATTTATTCTTTAATTGTTGGACAGATTTAAATACTTGGACAGCATAATTGCGTGCTAAAATATAAGCGAGTATGAATTTATTAGAATTGTCGTTTAGCGCGGCGAGTGAGGCGTGGTGAGTTGTGGGCTCGATCCCCACCAGGGGAAGTGATTTGGTATATTTTTTTAAGTTCCCCGTTTTGGTATACGGCGTTGAGTTCCGCCACTCAAAACTATTCTCGTCGGCGAAGGCGAAAAACGTATCTCGATTCCCGTCTGGTCATATCAACAGCTTCTCTCTCTCTCTCTATACCCTGCTTTATGAGCAAGTAAAAGTAAACTACAGTTGTATATTTTATGGCCGTCGAGAAGGGCACAAGCGTGTTATAACCTTAACGCTTGTGGGTTCCATTCCCACTCGGGTGAATGAAATATTTTAATATTCTCATCTCCTCGCTCTGGCAACGAGGCAAAAAGTGGCGTTGAGTTCCGCCACACAACTCAACACGCAATGCATCTAGAATTCGGCTGAAAGTAGGTAACAGAAGTGTTTTAAAGGGACGCAGAGTGCCTTAACTCTAGGTTCCCCTTTCTCTCACTGCTATATAGGATACAAAGTTAGGCTTATAAAAACTTATTTAAAAGCAAGGGCTTATCACAATCTCGGTTATCTATTAACCTGAGCTAGATATGAATTTACATGAAACATTCACCTAAATTGAAACTGCGATTAACAGCAACTGCTATTTTATATCATAATAATTTATAATGAACTATGTGTTTAGAATATTTTAAATTAATAAAAAACAATCAGCTTCACGCTGTATGCCGTACACAGCAGGGTAGGCAGAAGGAACCTAGTGTTAAAACACTCCGTTCCCCACTTTCTGCTGAATTCTGAAGGCATTGCGTGTTGAGTGAACTCAACGCCGCGCTTAACCTCGACACCAGAGCGAAGAAATGGAAATATAAATTTTAGTAAATATTTCATCTCCTCGAGTGGTGATCGAACCCACAACCAGTCGGTTTTACAGTCACACTTCATGCCGCTGCGCCACGACTGTCCTCAACAAATATTTACTTAAATTTCTTAGCAACGTTATGCAACTTGATGTTGGGAGCTGATCAATTTGTAGCTTCTTATAGAGATTATCTACTAAACGATTAATCTTACAGTAGCTTTGAGCTTCTTTGCACATAATAGAGTAGGCACAAAAAAAACCAAGTATCTAGCCAAGGAAAATGGAAATCGGATTGATCTCCATTTTCCTTCCGAATTCGATTGTATATCATTTAAATACAATACATAAAATTTCTCCGAGTTGACAACGTATCCGCAACCACGAGTCCAAATTCGATGGACCTCCAAAAAACGCCCTCATCTAAATCGTCTCGTCAAAATGTTTTTTTACTTTTTTTTATTTCTCGCTCTATCTCGCACATAGCATTACAGCGTCAGCAGAGGGAACCTGAGAAACTAGTGTTAAAACACTCCGTTCACCCTCCCACAAAGATCGCGTTTACAATCGGTCTCTTGTGCCCCTGCGCCATGACGACCTCAATTGCTTTCAAATTGGTAATGGCTGTAATAAGATTATTTAATTTGTATTGATACCCGCGATATCATTAGCATGGACTTTGTGATTATTTTCATTTACTACTCCTTGACATAACGAAAATAAGGCTCAGACTTTGACCAAATGCTCTTGCTAACTCCTAGCTTATGTCATATAATAAACACGAAAATAAGCAAATTAACTTTACTTATTTAGAAAACATATAAAATTTTTAACGTAGGGGGACTCGAACCCGCGCTTCCTGGAAACCGACCAGGACTTTTTTTTTTTTTAGTAACTCTTTGTCTAACGTAGATTAGCTGATCTTTTGTTTCGTATGCTATGGTAAATTGTAACCGACAACTACTTATAAGTTTTAATATAGTAGCCGGTCTGTATAACTTATAACTAGCCAAGTCCCTTTGAATATAACAGACGTTCCAATTTTTTTTCATTTCGTAGGTAGGAATAGGAAGGTACTTCAACATAAAAGTCCATGCTAAATATGTTTTATAGTCTGTAGTATTTTTGTATTCTATGTAAACAAAAGAGGCCAGAGTCGTGGCGCAGAGGCACAAAATGTGACTGCGAAATCGACTGGTTGTGGGTTCGATCCCCCTTTGAAGACATGAAATATTTATTTAAATTTATATTTTCATTACTTCGCTCTGGTGTCGAGGCAAAGCTGCGTTGAGTTCTGCCACTCAACATGCAATGCCTCTTGATTTCTTGATGGAGTGTCTTAACACTAGGTTCCCTCTGCCTACCCTGCTGTGTGCGAGATACAGTGTACACCTGATTTAGGTTTAATTTAATTTTTGTCTTTGTATGCAGTTAGTTATATAAGACTAATTTAAAACGGAATCTACGGAAACAACTACGGAAATATAATTGTTTTTCATATTTTGTAGCATTGAACGTCGAATGGAACAAATTTTATCTTGGCGCAAATGTGTGACTGTAACGCGACGGCTGTGGGTTCGATCCACACTCGAGAGGATGAATTATTATTTATGAATATTTATATTTCTTCGTTCTGGCACCAAGGCAAAAGCATGGCGTTAAATTCCGACACACAACAAGCAATGAAGAACGAAGTGTTTTAGCAATATGTTCCCTCTGTCTACCTTGCTAAACGCACGGTACAGCATAGCAAACAAACAAAATTTGTTTGGTATAAGGTCCAAAATTATCAACACAGAATATATCAATACATAATAGATATTAGACTGCTACCCTTGGCCGTACTGTTTTCCGAGTATGATCAACTATCGAGCCGTATTGCATAATAAGCATTACACGTCACAAATGTATCAGGAACAATTCCTACAACTTTTAACTAATATAAAAGCCGAAGTATCGCGGCTTTTGATGCAGTTAGTTTTTGAACTGATAGTAAAACAGAGCAATATGATGAAGCTGGTGGTTTTATCTGTTGTGGTCGCGTTGGTGGCCGCCGAGCCCATTGCTCCTCTTTGGGGCGGTCACCTCGGTGCTCCACTTCTTGCGGGCCCGTTGGCCGCCGTTGCAGCCCCTTTGGCAGCCGCTGCTGTCGCTCCAGTACCTATCGGTCTTGGCAACTACCGAGGCCCACTCTCTCTCGCACCTGGCCAACCCGCTAATGTCTTAGCTGTAGACGGCAGGCCTCTCGACACTCTCGATGTTAACTTAGACCGTGCTGCTCACCTCACTGCGAGAGCTTGGAATCCTGCTGGTCTTCATTTGTTGAAGAAAAGATCATTGGTAGCGCCTTGGGTTGCTCCTGTAGGCTTGCCCCTGGCTGCTCGTGTGATCGCCCCTGCACCTATCGCTGTAGCCGCTGCCCACGGTTCCGTTGTAGCTGCTGCGCCAGTTGCCGCCTGGGGCTTGGGACACGGTGCCCGATTGGGACACCTTTGGTGAACACTATGTATAAATATTACGTAAAGCTATAATAATACAAAATAAAGAGAGTTATAAAAATATTTACCGTTTTTATCTTTAACTATTCTCAATTAAAAATATATATTATAACTATATAATATATATAAATATGTATTTTTTTACCATCTGCACACAGCAGCTCAGAGGGAACGTAGTGTTAAGACACTCCGTTCCTCACTTTCCGCCGAATACTGGAAGTAATACGTATTGAGTGGCGGAACTTAACGCCACGCTTAGACTCGACACCAGAGCGAAGAAATGGAAATTCAAATAACTATTTCATGTCTTCAAGTGGGGATTGGACCCACAAACAGTCTCGTTTACAGTTTCACTTTGTGCCCCTGCGCCACGACTGGTCTCTATATAAATATATATTTAGTAAAATATTATAGACTTTAGAAATTATTAGTATATTAACCAACAAACACTTTAAATACATAGATAGGGAACTGCTTATTTATCAAAATCAAATCAAATTAAATCAGCTTCACGCTGTATCCTGCACACGGCAGGGTAGGCAGAGGGAGCCTAGTGTTAAGACACACCGTTCCCGACTTTCCGCCGAGTTCTGGAGGTACTGCGTGTTAAGTGACAAAACTCAACGCCGCGCTTTGCTTCAACCCCACAGCGAAGAAATGAAAATATAAATGTAAATAAATATTTTATCTCCTCGAGTGGGGATCGAACCCACAACCGGTCGATTTTACAGTCACACTCTGTGCCCCTGCGCCACGACTGGCCTCTTATTTATCAATAAGACAAAATTTTACAATAAATTGTAGATTTATGATTGTAGATTTATTATTTATATCATAAACTTATAAAAAGTAGAAAATTGAAATTCAGTCGTATTTGTATGAGATAAACCTAATTATACTTAATTCTCATTTTTTTGGGTTGGATTAGTAAGTTCTCATTTCATGCCAAAATTCATATTTTTCACGAAATGTCTAAACTCTTTAGGTATCGATTACGCAATGAATTTCGGTGTAACTACAGACAAACGAACAACAATGGGATTCTATAAGGGTTTCGTTTTTTTCTTTATTATATACAGATTTAGACTATTATGCATGTAGAATAATCAAAAAGAAATTTAGTTTCTTGACAATATTTAAGAGTATCTTATAAAAATTATATATCTTTAAACTTTTATATTTGACTGTACCACAGTCATAACACATGTATACCAAAAATGTATGTCCTCCTTATAAAAGAAATCGTTTAACCCTTGTCCTTCTTTTCTTGATTTATCTAGAAATTTGAATATTTGCCCCGGTCCGTTGACAATAACATTTTTCTCAGTATAAGCATGACGGCTTTGAAGGAAGGCCAGGACAAAAAAAATGCATTATTTTTAATTTTCTCTTCATATTTCCTAATGTTAAAAAAACAAATCCCTTTTATCCTAAATAACATACTAAACACTAAATTATTAAATAAAATAAAATTATATTATTCACAACTAAGACGAAGTTGCAAAGTTTTAGAGAAATTATTTTTTCCTTAAATTTTTTAAACTTAAAGACAGTAAATACGTGTACTCTTAAAACATATTAATTATCTTTAAATTATGTTTAACTCCAATTTTTACTACAAACATCGTAGTCAATTATTTTTATATATTATTTATTGGTATAATTAAAAATTAAAACAGTTAATATTTTTGTAACTCTCTTTATTTCGTATTATTATAGCCTAACGTAATATTTGTACATAGTGTTCACCAAAGTTGTCCCAATCGGGCACCGTGTCCCAAGCCCCAGGCGGCAACTGGCGCAGCAGCTACAACAGGACCGTGGGCAGCGGCTACAGCGATAGGTGCAGGGGCGATCACACGAGCAGCCAGGGGCAAGCCTACAGGAGCGACCCAAGGCGCTACCAATGATCTTTTCTTCAACAAATGAAGACCAGCAGGATTCCAAGCCCTCGCAGTGAGGTGAGCAGCACGGTCTAAGTTAACATCGAGAGTGTCGAGAGGCCTGCCGTCCACAGCTAAGACATTAGCGGGCTGGCCAGGTGCGAGAGACAGTGGGCCTCGGTAGTTGCCAAGACCGATAGGTACTGGAGCGAGAGGAGCGACCGCCAAAGGGGCTGCGACGGCAGCCAACGGGCTCGCAAGAAGTGGAGCACCGAGGTGACCGCCCCAAAGAGGAGCGATGGGCTCGGATGCCACCAACGCCACCACAACAGATAAAACCACCAACTTCATCATATTGATCTGTTTTACTATCAGTCCAAAAACTAACTACCAATATTCCTCATTGCTTCAGCTTTTATACTTGTTAAAGTCGTAGCAGTTATTCCTGACACCTTTGTGACGTATCGTATTATGCAATAAAGCGTTGGTAGCTGATCATACTCGGAAAGCCATTCTAGCCAAGGGTAGCAGCGGCGATAGTGTCGATTAAATATTAGGAAATAAACAACAGAATTTAGAAAAAATCAAAATGTTCAATTAAATAATTAAAAATAATTATGAATGTCCTTAATTTTTATTAAATATACATATTCTTATAATTTTTGTGTTTAGAATTTGTAGATATATTATATTAGGCTAGCGAGTGGTTGCAAAATTGATTTATCAAAATATTGTTTTATATTATAATCATTTCTATTAACTAAACACGCAATGCCTCATTCGGCGGAATGTGGAGAACGAAGTGTCTTAACACTAAGTTCCCTCTGCCTACTCTGCTATAGGTAGCTATAACGTTGTATCCCACGTTAAAGCTGAAAAAAACTTATTATAATAATATTAACTTAAATTAAAAAATCAAATCAAATCAGCTTCACGTTGTACCCCGTATATTTAAAAAACATAACATAGGTAAAAAGAACGTAATGTTAGAAAAATATATACGTATAATAAATAATTAGCTTTATGTATATTTTATGAATATCAAATATCAACATTGCTCGTATTTTTTAGTTCGGAACAATCAAAAATTCTTATAGAAATTACGACAATGTTTTATGTTTTTTAAAACTCTGCAAAATTATTGTATAATTAAATATGCTTATGTCAGTTAATAATTTAATGTACTGCTTCACAAACAGCCTTAAATGTTACATTATTGATTTGGGTAATGATTTATAATATTCTTTGTAATATAACTGTAATAATTGCATATTAACTCCTGTACAGTTTTTAAATTAGTTACACATTATTAGTTAAATGTACAATTGGTAAATATATAATTATTACAGAGTACACGTAGAAAGGAAATTTTTAGGCATTTTTATATAGATTTATTTCAAACGAACGAACGATTTAAAAAATCTATGTATTTGCTTGATATCTCTTTGAAGATTAAATCGTTCTTTATCTCTGTGTTGAATTAATTACGATTTAAACTTAACTGTTATGATTTATGAAGGTAATCTCCACTAACAATTCAATTATGTTAACTTTATTGTATAAAATATTGTATAATAGTGCTTCAAAAATATATATTTTTATCAACAGTCATATAACCAAGACGTTTCGAATGTCATTCTTTAGCCAGGAATCTTACCAGCGCGATTGATATATAACATTCGCAGGCAAACTAAAGCCTTGAGCTCATTCAAATGACGATAACTTTTTTTTAATGAACCAATTTTGATGAAACAAACTTTAATTGTTAAGCTGAGTTAAAACAAAGCTATTGGTGAACTTTTAAGTAAATCGGTTCAGTACAGTTCAGAGAAAAATGTCGACAGACAGACAGACAGACAGACGAAAAGACAGACAAGAAATTAAAAAAAAATTTTTTGTTTTCTATTATTCTTTTTAAGTGTCTCTCTATCCATTTCAGTCAAAATTACTAAATGTATAGACAAAATATTTGTACTGTCTTATTATATATAGAGATAAATATATATTATTAAATATAAATATATAATATTTTTTTTAGCTTCACACTGTATTGCGCACACAGCAGGATAAATAGAAAATTGTGGAGGCATTGCGTGTTGAGTAGCGTATCTCAACGCCGCGCTTTGCCTTGATACCAGAGCGAAGAAATGAAAATTTTTAATCATTTTCTCGAGTGGGAATGGAACCCACAAGCTGTTGCGTTTATAGCCCTACGCCTACGCCACGACTGGCCCAAAACATTAATTCTCTTATAATATTTAACTTACATTATTTTTAACCGACTGAAAATCAAATGAAATTGATTACTACAAATGCAATGAATATAAATTCACATCATTACATTGTAAAGAGCAGCGTAGAATCGCTCCTCATATTGATGATTGTCTACTGTGATTCCTAATTTACATCTATGATTATAAGGCAGCAGACCGTTTCTGTTAAAGATCTCTCTCTCTCTCTCTCTCTCTCTCTCTCTCTCTCTCTCTCTCTGCCTATCCTATACAGGGCATATTGCTACAACACTTACTAACTATACTTTGCTTCTTTATCTTCTTATATATAAAAGGAATCATCATCACTCACCGGACAATGATGTCAAAAGAGAAAATAAAATAAAGGTTCGTCCTGCCAGTGTATATATAGTATAGATGGGAAAATGATACCTATATTTATTTAAAAAACGTATAAAAATTTGAACGTAGCGGGACTCAAACCCGCGCCTCCTGGAGTCCGATCAGGGAAATCAAATTTGTATACGTTTTCTAAATAAGTATTTTTCTTTCCTAAGTGTGGAATAACAATGTTTAAAAATACCTATATTTGTCAACTATTATCCAATAATTCTTACAGATATAACCGTAACAATAAGAAACTAAATTGAATACCAAAAGAGGGTCAAAAGTCTCTACATGAAAAAGACATGTCAAAATATAAGAAATACGAGTGAGTGGAATAAAGTTTAATCTTTTTTTTTTAGTTTCACGTTGTATCCCGCATAAGCTGGGTAGGCAGAGGGAACCTAGTGTTAAGACAGTCCGTTCCCCACTTTCCGCCGATTTTTTCGAGGAATTACATTGAGTGCGCCAGGCCGCCTTTTGCCTTGGTGCTAGAGCGAAGAAATGAAAATAATAATAAATAATTCATTTCCCCGAGTGGAAATCGAACTCACAACCGTCGCCTTTACGCACGCTTGTGATCCTACGCCACGACGGCCTCTGTTAATTTTGATATCAATATATTAATGTAAGAAAAATAATAATATAAACTGAATATTTATGACATCATAGTAGCACATTGGGGCACTATCTGACTGAATGCGGCAAAGTAATAGGGTCACTTGGACATGGAGAGTTGATAATACTTATATTAATTTAATTTTTCATACATAATTAGATCCCAGTAGTCTCTCCATAAGTGGTAGAGAATAAATAATGAAGTGATTTAACATTGAATTTTCTGTACTTACGCTATATGAGGGAAAACGATGAAGTTAATAAAAAAATTCTCTTTATTTTGAATTTATACTGAAAAGTACTCCAGTCTCTAACAGTTATTTTTTATGCATTTTTTATTTCTTAATTTAAAATGGTATCAATAGTTTAGATGATATAAACAAAAAATGTAGTATACAATTTATTCCAAAATAAAAAATAATAATAAAAATTCTTATTAAGTAAAGATTTTCTGTATTTAGATTTTATGGTCCATAAGAAACTCTATTTTTGCTTTTATAGCGTAAAATTGTGGCAATTATTAATTATAAAAAAAAACGATATATTATGGTAACTCTCTTTATTTCATTTGATTTTCACAGATTCAACCTAAATTTTTCACCAAAGGTGTCCCAAACCAATACCGTGACCCAAACCAATACCGTGACCCAAACCTACTACTGGAGCTGCAGCTACAACAGGGGCATGAGCAGCCACAGCGATGGCACCGGGAGCAATGATTCTACCAGCGAGAGGTACACCAATTGGGGCCAAAGGTCCAACAATGGACCTTTTCTTCAAGAGATGAATTCCAGCAGGGTCCAGAGCCTTCGCAGTGAGGTGAACAGCGCGGTCAACGTTAACATCAAGAGTGTCTAGAGGCCTACCATCAGCAGCTATGATGTTAGCAGGCTGTCCAGGTGCAAGAGACAAAGGCCCGCGGTAGTTGCCAATACCAAGAGGTACTGGGGCTACGGCACCCCATGCACCAGCCACTAATGGAGCTGCGATTGCTCCTCCCCACAGAGGAGCTATGACGCTGGGTTTAGCAGCAGCCAATGCCACCACGACCGATAACACCACTAACTTGAACATATTGATCTGATTCACTGTTATTGCAAGATGCAACTGCATAACGATCTTCGCTACAACACCTTTTATACTAGTTTAAAACGTAGAAATTATTCTAATATCTTTGTGACGTTCCGTATTATGCAACAAGGCGTTGGTTGCTGATCATTGTACCAAGGATAGGCCAGGTACTTATATCAGCTATCAGTCAAAATAATTACCATAATAGACCTTATAGTGTTAGAAATTAGTCCTGTATGACATTAACAGACATCGCAATCTTTCCGCATCACAAAGGACCCTTCACTTTATTTATATATGATAAAAATAATTTATTACAAATATGTACCTTTACTAATAAGTCATGTGTTTATAAACAATAATTTTTTTTGTACAAAATTTCACTTCCTCGATTATATTGTGTAAAAAAATTACAAGCTTGTCAACAATGAGTGACCCAATTTTTATTTTACTATAAATAAATTTGAATCAAAATAGAACCAAAATGGTTGCCTGTGTTTCTAAGAAACCATTTAAAATGGACCTCCAAGATCAACAACCCCAAATGCCTTACAAAGTGTTTTTGCAAGTTTTTATGGAAAAGTTCGCAATAGCCCTTTATCAGAAAAACGTATCTGGTTTTTATCTCTAAATGGGTTCATTTGAAATAGTTAAGTCCAAGTTTATTCGAAGCACAGTGGTTCTTCCATAGAAGAAAATTAAAACAATTATGCAGGTATTCGATACGATTGTTATGAAGATTTTAAAAAAATAGTGTTTTTTTTTCTATATAAAGCATTTTTCTTGTGCAAATGTGTCATTGTTGCATCAAATTAACAAAATGTTGTAGGAAAACCTTCTTTTCTTTAAGATAAACCTATGTACATAATTATATATTTATATTTGCACTATTTAAATTGTATCTTTAATTAAATATTATTGTCTTCCACTAGTTGTTCTTGACACCATAGAAATATGTATACGTTTATTTATTAAGGAAAGATTATTTAATTGATGGAATGGTAATATTTGAAAGTCACACTGACAACGTTTTTTTAACTATTCTTTACATTCTTTTTTCCTAATAAACAACATTAACAGTAACACAAGGCTGTTCTATAAATCGGGTAGACCTAGTTTTAAGACAAAATAAAATATTTACTATAAGATATTTTATTTCGTCTTTATTACTTAATCGCTTTTTATCGTCAATTAAGAAAACAAAAAACCATTACACTGTGACCATCATAGCTAATTTCCTAAATATTTAATATTTTATAACAAATATTATAAGAAGCACGGAAAAGTCAAGTATTATAAGAAGGAAGAGAGGCCAGTCGTAGTGTAGCGGCACGAAGTGTGACTGTAAAACCGACTGGTTGTGGGTTTGATCCCCACTCGAGGAGATAAAATATTTACTTAAATTTATATTTCCATTTATTCGCTCTGGTGGCGAGGTTAAGCGTGGCGTTGAGTTCTGCCACTCAACATGCAATGCCTCCAGAATTCGGCAGAAAGTGGAGAACGGAGTATCTTAACACTAGGTACCCTCTGCCTACCCTGCTGTGTGCGGGATACAGCGTGAAGCTGATTTATTTATTTTTTTTAAGCACGGAAAATATAATAAAATAAAACAGACCAAATGCATAACTCTAAAAAAATAAGGTAAAAATAAGAGCCAGCAATTAGGGCGGTCGACGAACCTGAAACAAAATAATAAGATTTCTTTCATATCTCGTCTTATGTTACTTAGTTCGGAAAATAAATTGGACAAACAAATAAATTTGCTTATAATACTTAATAATTGTAGACGCCAGATGTGGCGCAGGGGCACAATGTGACTGTAAAACGAGACAAGTTGTGGGTTCGATTCCCACTCAGGGGAAATTAATTATTATTAGTATTCATATTTCTTCGCTCTGGTACCAAGGCACGGCGTGGCGTTGAGTTCTGCCACTCAACACGCCATGCCTACACTAAGTTCCCTCTACTTACGTGGCTATATACAGGATACGGTGTGAAACTGAAAAAAAAAACTTTTAATTAAAAATGTATTTATTAGTAGTAACAAATAGAATCTTTCAAATAGCGACTCAAACCACTGGACGACTACGCTACTACTACGACGAGACGGTCGACCTAAAATTTTGCATACAATGCAGAAACTATGCAGGAATTTTGTTATTACTGTAACAATATATAATATTCTCACAATATCCATAAACCGAGTTCGTATAAAGATCCGATTATATTTCGCTTAGTTGGTGTCATGTTAGTGACAGCCTATTAATTAGGTATAAACGGTGTTTTAGCGGTAAAATAAAGGAATGTAAATGGCTACGAGCTTAAATTTTTGATCCTGCATGGGTACCTCAAAAAACATTTTATGAAACGGAATCCTTATAGGGATAAAGGTTCCGTTCCGTAACGGTTCCGTTACATACAGACGGTCAACAAAGCGATCCTTAACTTTGTTGGCCGTCTGTATGTTGTCTGTTTGTCTGTCTGTCAAGACCTTGCTTGGAGGACGACCCATGACCTTGCGTGGAGGACACGGTCATGAGATGTTGTGATCTTTATTAAACATTCTAAAACAAGCGTTTGTACATAGTTTTTGCTATATTTTATAAGTAATTCGGTGTGTGAAAAAAAACATTACAAATTTAAATATGTAGTTAATTTCATACAAAATTGGTGCATGCGCACGCAAATTTAAGTTTGTTAACTTTATTGACCGCGTAACCAAAACCTTTAGGCTTTAGGATTTTTCCCATTATTAAGTTACAATAATGAAAAGTAAAAACTTACAATACAAATAGAATAATGAAAATTTCAATTACAGAAAAACACCATTACAAACTATCTTTGCAGTTTATTTCAAACAAAAAGAGTGCTAGCTTATGTTTCTCAATTTTTGTAAGTCATACTTTCTACTGACATACAATCCTAAAATTGATACCGAACCCTCGATGGGCGAGTCCGACACACACTTGACCAATTTTTGATCTATATATAGAATGTATACCCATCCCGTAATTAGTTCGGCCACCCAGTTCAGTGTCCTGGAAGTGGAACAACAGGGATGACCTTTATTAGTTTATCTCTTCCGTACAAATTTAACGTTATTTACGTGATCATTAATTAAGTGCTTAGTGCAAGTATGTATGTGATATTCACATACCAAAATTTCTATACTCTTGAAACTATTATTCAAAGATTTGGTTTTACTTTAGTAAAATATTATAGGCTTCTTATAGGTCAAATAATTCTGGCATTTTCGATAAAGCCAATATATATTTTAACGTTATACAAAACTTGATACTATTATAAGCATAATAAGATAGATATTTTTTTATTCTATTTACATGATTCTTTCTGAGAAGTCTTAGAACATAAATGTAAAAGAAATATCGTATCATATTTATATTAATTAAAACGTTAACATTTAATGTCTTCTTTTACATTACAGAGTAAATATTTATGTATGTCTGCATGTTTGTAATGAATAAACTCGATACGTGATAAACCCATTTTTAAAAATACTTTCACCATTAGAAAGCTACATTATTACTAATAGGCTATATTTATTACTAGAAAAATTTAGAATTAAGGAGTTAAAAAATTCATAAAATGTCTTAACATAAAAATGTTGTACAAATTTAAAGAATATATCAATATCTACAAAAACAATCCCGAAGTCATATCCCAATATTTTCGTTTTGAAAATACATCTACTTTTTTACAGTTTTATATTACATAGAAATGCCCACCATGATCACACCATGTTATCCATATGTTTACGAGTATATCAATCTTTGTCCAAATATCAATTAATTTCGTATTCTAGACTGTTTTAATACCTGCAAATCTAAAAATATCAATCTAAACTGAATCTGAACCTATGTATAAACCACTCTCAACAATGCGATCAATTCCAAGATGCCGTTATCATTATTATATTTCAAAAATTATATATAAGCGTGTTTCTTTCATCAAAATCGGGACCTACTAACAATATAAATTAAAATAATTTTTATTACATATCAATTTATTGTATGGTAGAAGGTAATATGAAATATTTTTTTAATGGATTTGGAAAAATGACACTTTAGTTATAACTATAACTGTTTGGGTTACTCTCTACCTTAAGTAGGTCCTCAATCTAACTCTGGAGTTGTTAGAAACTTATAAAATTATAGTAGTAAAAAAAATCCTCAACGTGCATAGAATAATCCACAATCCCAATTTATTTCCCGGAGCCAACAAAAACTTAGAGCGAATATTTATTTGAGGGATGTTTTGAACCAAGACGCAAGTAATAAAAATAGCAAGCAAATACCGTCAATATCGGAATCTCCACGAAAAAGCGCAAGGTATGTGCACAACTACTGATTGCCAGATCTTTTCGGAACTTTTACCAATAATTCGGAACGGGATGAAATAAAGTACAATTTTTTTTCCGGTGTACGGTCTTTTAATCGGCATGATATCATCGCTGGAGTAGCTAACTTTTTTGCTATTCTTACTACATTCATTCGACGTGCCCAAAACAAACTGAGCACGTTCTTCTTCATTCTCACCGTGATATCCTCCTAGTCCCTGCCATTCTGTTTATCTTTTCATTGTGGATTCAACCAGCTAAGCTGACTTCGCGAAGATCGCATTCCCACAGCATTCATCTTTCTTTCATTCTTATTCTGTAATATTCACGTTACGCTGCCATATGGCAGCGTCAGTAAAATGATTGGCCGTGCACTCAGCGCCTCATAATTGCAGCTAAGGCAACATTTAACCTGTTAATAGCAGCAATATGCCTTTCCTTATCTATCTCGTATCTTCTATCTCTACTGAACATACTTCCCAAATATACCAATTCATTCACTTGTTCTAATATCTTATCATTCACACTGATCTTGCATTACGTCCTTTCTTCAATTTCCTTAATCAACAAATTTAAAAATATATATATACTTAAACCAGATTGTAATATATATACGGATAAAAAATAAAACACATAAATATACCTATTAATGAACAATTTTTTAAATTCCTTTGAATTGTTTTCAAAATCCGAGCAAAGGGAATAAAAATACATTATATAGAAATTTAATATCAATATAATAATAGAACCAGCGCAGTATCTTATAATTCATTTTTCTATATTTCTATAATTCATCCTATATTTCAAATTTTTACTTGCCTACCTCTAAATTCCGGAACATATGCGCAACGCAAATGACGCGGCTATAGGCTAGTTTCTTAGTGCGCTACGAACACCACTTTTAAGGTCATGGTAAACAGAATACACAAGTTCAAAAGCGAATAAAACTTCGTGTAAGTACAACGTGTGTGTTGTGTTGCAGCAATAAATAATTTTAAATTTTATTTCTTTTTTTTACAAAGAATGGAACATACAACTTCTTATTTTCAAAAAAAAATATTGACTTTAATTATCTGCACCGAGACAACTTTTTTGTGGTGGAAACTAACGCTGCACTGTGTCACGTATCAATACACGCAAATGAAAGTAATTTAAATATCGAACACTCAGTCAATATGATTAGATAATTTATAATATTATTTAAAAAATATATATTAATGACATATCAATACATTTTTAAAAATTTCATGTATGTTAAGGAAAATATAAATGATTCCAAAATCGGTTATATACATAATGTTAATATTAAAAATAGACCTTAAAGTAAAAAAAACATTATTTTCGAAAACGTCTGAGAATGTAGTATATAGTTTAAAAAAGTAGTTAAAAAATGCTTGTGAGTTAACTAGGTTATATCTATTTTATAAATGATAAGAGGAAATTGGGAGTGAACTCCATTATCATTTTCACTGATAAATAAGTGAGATTATTTTTGTAAAAAACAGATTTAAAAATTTGCCCGTTGACTCTTCTGCGCAGGGCAAGCAACTCGGCGGAACTTTTTTTCTCAGTTCTGAAGCAGTATCTTTAGTGGACCAGTGGCAAATTATATTTGACATTCAAAAAATTAAGCTTGTAAATTCTTATCTATACATATAAATAAAATTTAAGTGTCTGTCTGTGGTTTTGAAATAACCGTGTTGTTCAATTGCATATAATTTTTTCCTTCTTTCTTTAGTCGTTTCGCTCTTGATAATGTTCATCGTGGTCGTCGTTTTAAAGTTTTTTATATGATATTAAAATACAAACATGCAAGGGGATCGATTTTTATGGGATTTTCACTGACCTATACAGGAAAAAAAGGTATTTTTTGTTATGTATTACCACTGAGCAGGAAATCGAAAATATGTCGAAAAATTCTTTTATAACTATTTATAAAATTATGTTTTCTTTGGGAAGCAATTTAAACTCGTATAACTATACCATGATTTAGCCTTAAAAATAAAATAAATCAGCTTCACACTGTATCCCACTCACAGCAGGGTAGGCAAAGGGAACCTAGTGTTAAGACACTCCGTTCCCCACTGTCCGTAGTCTGGAGGCGTTGCGTGTTGAGTGGCGGAACTCAACGCCACCAACGCCAACTCAAGCGAAGGAATGAAAATATAAATTTAAATAAATATTTTATTTCCTCGAATGGAAATCGAACCCACAACCAGTCGCGCTTACAGTCACTCTTTGTGCCACACCACGACTGGCCTTAGCCTTACCAGAACACAATAATCACCAAAATGTAAAAAAAGAAAAATCGATTTCAATACAATAGAACCTTAATATCATGTAAAATTTAATATGTAACAATTTCCGGTATTGAACGAAACCGGACAGCATTTCAAGGATACCACAACCTGTACGTAAAAAAAAATTAGCAAAAAAACTCGACCAACTATCGACCAGCCCACTTCCTTCTCAATCTTATATGCGTGTATTAAATCTTGTTGAGCGTAAAATATGCTTTTGCTTAATCGTAAGTTATAAAAGTTTATGAGAAAAAGTTGCATTTTAAACAGTCTGAGAAATATCTTGATATCATGTATTAAGTTAAATAAAAATAAAATAAATCAGCTTCACGCTGTATCCCGCACACAGCAGGGTAGGCAGAGGGAACCTAGTGTCATAAGACATCCCGTTCCCCACTTTCTGCCGAATTCTGGACGCATTGCGTGTTGAGTGTATTTAAGTAAATATTTCATCTCCTCGTGTGGGGATTGAACCCACAAACAGTCGGTTTTACAGCCACACTTTGTGCCACTGCGCCACGACAGGCCTCCTTTTAAAATAACCATAAATGTATTAAGTTCACTTTATAAATAGGGTACTATATATTAAAGGTAACTATACAACTCATTGATTATTATACTATTATGCTGTCTTTTTGTGCTATTTAAGTATACAGGAAAAGTTGTTGAAAATATTTAACAAAAAAAAATTGCCAACATACTTTTTTTTTATTCAATTGGATCTTCTCTTGTTCTGATCTGACCTTATCGTAATAATGAAACCTAAAGAGATGTGCTCTCACTCTCTCTCAAATACTGGTTTGTATAAGCAATAAAAATATATAGGTGGCAGCGTCTGCGCTCCTTTTACGGAAGCAGCATATAGCATATAGGGTAAAATATTTCAAGTCGATACCTAAAAAAATTATTCAAGATTCGTCAATAATTTAGACGTAGGATTTTTTTCGATTAAACAACGTTCAACTTCACCGCCTATACCTACAACTGGATTTCATGAATGAGGGCGTGTGCGATGTTGTTTTGATAAGTCTATATGCAGCATTATTAACCTATAGCGTTTTGTTATAAACAAAATAAATAATTTTATTATTTATTTTGTTTGAAAAAATAACTTTTTAATTTTTGTCAAAATCTCTTTTTTTATACAGTAGCTAAAATTGTGCTTTGATTTAGATTGGTGATGGTAAAAACACTATATGTATATATATATATCATTTTTATTAATGTACTTATAATAATATATGAGTACAATGAAAAGTATAGGAACCAATGCACCAAAGGCCTTTAGTTACGTATAAGGAGAATAAATCTAATAAATAGTTATTAACAACAATTGAATTAATGACACAGATAAGTTGACCTAATATAGAAAGGTTATTAAAATATATATTTTCTTTTGTTTTGATATTTATTAACGACAAGGAATATATTATAAAAATATTATTGCTTTTCACATTGGGAATCAATGAGTTGTTATTATCCCAAATTTACAAATAGGTATAAAAATTTATTTATAATATATTCTGATCCTATATTTATCCTATGTTGGCTATTACCAATATAGTGAAACTTTCCAATCAAGATTTTATTTTCTTAAAAAGAATAAACGTTTTTCTATTTTTAACAATCTATTACGTCTAATCGATTTGAATATATGAACAACAACAATCTTAACGTTAAAAACATTTATAAAGATTTTTTAAAAATTATGTCAACATTGATAATGAATTTAATTACCAATGGATACACTAAAAATGTATTTAATTAAGAATTTGATGGAGAACTTATATTCTATTTTTCTATATTTTATATCTATATTTTAATTTATTGTTTGATTGAGATTGTGACGTAGTGGTGGAAGTGTGTGTTATTACTATTAACGCGGTGCTTGTTACGTTTGATTTCCCAGTCCCATTCCTTGAAACGGCTACTAACGAAGAGCTAAGGATCGTGGTCAGTGACGTGCCTATGTCCTGCCGTGAAGGTGATGCCGAGATGATGATAATGATGATGATGACGATTCGGAACTCGTGAACTCACACAATATCTCAACTTGGACAGACAATAGAGGACGTATTACCCAGTAACTTGATTCTATATTTTCTCTAGATACACAGCTATAAATAAAAAATATAATCAAATCAGCTTCACGCTGTATCTTGCAGACATCAGGAAAGGCAGAAAGAACTTAGCGTTAAGTTCTAGTGCTAGTCTCCGTTTCCCACATTCCGACGAATTCTGGAGGCATTGCATGTTGAGTAACGGAACTCAACGCCGTACTTTGCCTCGACACCAGAACAAAGAAATGAAAACATAAATTTAAATAAACATATCCTTGAATGGCGATCGAACCCGCAACCAGTCGCGCTTACAATCACACACTTGTGCCAATG
Source organism: Heliconius erato x Heliconius himera (assembly GCA_013421005.1). Classification (NCBI taxonomy): domain Eukaryota; kingdom Metazoa; phylum Arthropoda; class Insecta; order Lepidoptera; family Nymphalidae; genus Heliconius; species Heliconius erato x Heliconius himera. Next base: position 95,656 of record JAATLQ010034635.1, read on the forward strand.
CGCCACGATTGGATTAGCAAAAAATAATATCAAATAATAAAAATTACCTGTCAATACCATTTCTGTACTTCTCACTGTTCACAGTTGAGAATTCGAACTATCTTACGGCGAGTGGTCAACCGCGCAGATCACCTTGATCCATTTAAGCTGAGACCAGTATTGTAGAGCTTAATATAATTATACAAAAGGAACCAATAAAAATATATGAGTAATAAAACATTTAGTGTCTTCTTGTCTGTCCATAATAATTAAAGTTGTAAAAAAACGAATAAATTAAGTATTGTTTTATTTGTCAATATGAAAGCAAAAATGTATGCAAATACATATATGTATCTATACTAGTACGTATTTAAAATTATTAATATACATATTTTCTATGTATTCTCTTGTAAACTATATTAATTATGTCCCAGGTTAGAAAGAGAGAGATAAAAACCGCACGCTGCAAGGTAGGCAGGGGGAACCTAGTGTTAAGACACTCCGCTTCCCACTTACTGCGGAATTCAGGAGGCATTGCGTATTGAGTGGCTGAATTTAACACCACGCTTTGCCACGAGACCAGAGCGAAGAAATGGAAATATAAATTTAAATAAATATTTAATCTCCTCGAGTGGGGATCGAGCCCACAACCAGTTGATTTTAGTCACACTTTGTGCCCCTGCGCCTCATTCCAGAGATACTAATAAGGCCTCATAAGAGAGAGATGCTACTAATACTTGTACGTTTTTCGCTTTTCACCAATTATAGAGGCTTTACATATTAAGTGGCAGAAACATTAAAATATGTTATATTTTTGTTTTAACTTCGCTCTATATCCCGCACATATCACCAAGTGTTTAGTCATTGCTTCCCCCACTTTTTACCGAATTCAGAAGGCATTGCGAGCTAAGAGACGGAACTTAACGCCACGCTTTTCCTCCCCACATCGACCCACAACTTTTGCACTTTTAATTTGGCCTCAACTTAAGTTATATTATGTTTGTTTGTTTATTTATTATGATTACGATTTAAAAATATTAATATGTGATGTTAATTCGATACAATATAGTAAATATAGTATAGAAAGATATTTAAGAAAGATTACTTATATTTAAGTCTACTCCAAGCTCAAATTTCTACGTTTAAAATATGAATTAAGAGATCAATATATATAAAATACAAAGAGTAACGTGGACTGGAATCTATGTTGCTTTAAAATGAAATACAATCAAGTATATATATAACATTTATTTTCATAGATATGAGTACAAAACCATTTAAAAGATACGAGAGTAGAAATAATTTAACTTATAAATAACAATATAGATACAGACAGACATGTATAATTACTAAAATATGAAACCGTCGTGGCGCAGGCTCACAAGATGTGCTATAATGCGACAGGTTGTGGGTTCAATTCCCACTCGAGTGAATGTATTATTATTTATTAATATTTTTATTTCTCAGCTCTGGCACCAAGACAAAGGCCCAGCGTTGAGTTCCGCCACTGGACAAGCATTGCTTCGAAAAATTCTGCGGAAAAGTGGAAAACATAGTGTCCTAACGTAGAGTTAAGCATGCACTATGTGCATGCTTTTTTTATAATGCTTTTTTTATATTTCTATTTGATAGAAGAAAGCAAATTATACCTACCATTTGCTTTAGAAAAAGCTACATTAAATTTGATTAAGTGTCTCTATGTCTTACAAATATCATTAAACTGTTAAACCTCAAGGTTTTTTTTAAAGGAAATTAAAAACTAATAATAATAGAAATTAAATAGGCTGCTGAACAGTTTATAAATACATTGTACTATGTTATTTTGCTTATTAATTTAACGATTTCATGTTAATTTATTTAAAATCTACATAGTGTACTTTGTAATCAAATCTATTTAACATCCGCTTTGCTTTTATGGTAATGTGTGTTGGGTGGTTTACGAAATGCGATACGATCAAAATAAACCTACATAGGTATATACATATTTAATCGAAAATCGAAAAATCTAATAGAAACAGAATAGCGATTTTTTTTTGAAATATCAATATAATACAAGACTAATAGAAAATAATAAAATATTTAATAAAAAACTTTAAATAAAGGCTTTTAATTTATTTACCAAGTTTATTCTTTCTTCTTTTGCCAATTTCAATGTTTCTGCAATTTCCATTTTAATTGCCAGCTTTGTTCTTTTAAATTAATTGACTTAACCTATTAATAAAATTAAAAAAAAATTGTTAAACAGATTAATTTCCTATCACAGCAATATTTTTATTTAGTTGTCAATAAAATATAGATTAACTTATAGACAATATAGTTTAAAAAGTACATACAAATGTGTAATAATAATATACAAATATATTCTATAAAATATGAAGGTTACACTATGAAGTATGAAGGTTTTCTTTCTGTATAACTTGTATTGTGAGAAATACTATAGTTGTCACTTGTCAGATAAACTAGATTGTTCCACATTTCTAGGAAACCTATTGTCCGTATTCATTGAGCTTGGAAAGCAATATACGCAATAGACAAAGGCTATTTATTAACATAATTCTGTGTTTTATTGTGAATTTTATGTAATTTTATTTGATTAATTATTATTTATTAATATTTAAGAATAAGTAAGGCTAGTCGTGGCGCAGCGGCACAAAGTGTGACTGTAAAACCGATTGGTTGTGGGTTCGATCCTCACTCGAGGAGATGAAATATTTACTTAAATTATATTTCCATTTCTTCGCTCTGGTGTCGAGGTCAAGCGCGGCGTTGAGTTCTGCCACTTAACACGCAATGCCTCCAGAATTCGGCAGAAAGTGTGGAACAGAGTGTCTTACATTACCCTCTGCCTACCCTGCTGTGTACGGGATAGAGCATGAAGCTGATAAAGAATAAGTAACAAATGTCGATACAAATACAACGTAAGAATAGGCACAATGTAAGAATAGATCATTTTGTAAGCTTTATATATTTTTTAAAACTTTATTTAGTTTATCTATAGGTTTTTAAAGAGTAAAGCAGGAAAAAACTTTGAATTTACTATTTGGAAATACATGGAAACTTTTAAATATATGTGACCAATATTTATCAAGAGGAACTTAACCCTATTACCATCAAAACAATCTTAATTGGGCTCTCTCTCTCTAATTTTTCTTATTTTTTTCTCTAATTTTTAAATAGTTATATTATTGCTCTAGATTCATTGTGACTATACATCAATAATACTGCAGTAGATAAGACACTGACGTTTTACAACTCTCGCTATAATCAAATATAATATTGGTATCCAGATAATATCGTATATTAAGGGATATGTTCGCTTCGAACTACCAATTTTATTGGCCCAAAACTCAGAAACAGTATTTTTACCAGTATTTTTAACAATATAGTTACCTAACCTTAATTTAATATAAAATATAATATAAAATTTGCTTGCAAATTTAATAGAATTTTGTTGTTTTTAAACTAACTACCTACTATATGCCTTCCTTTTCCTTCCTTATATATATATTGGTTAACCTCTATGTTAAAAATATAAAAATAGTTTAATTACTACTTATAGTTTGTTATTGGCATTCCATTAACAGTTAGTGTTAGGTATGTGTCGCAATACTGGCTGACGAAATGACCCTATGACTTGCATCATTGACATTCAACTTTTACTTGGACTAAGTAATGGTGGAATATTAGTATTTATAGGAAAACTTTTTGAAAGCTGTATTATTACTAAACTGCAAGTAATCCATGCTGATACTATATACAACCTTTTTCTTTTTTTTTTTTAGCTTCACGCTGTATCTCGCACATGACAGGGTAGATAGGGGGACCTAGGTGTTACGTCTGGGTCTGTGTGTTTAGACACACTGATTTCCATTAAGACTAGGGGTCGCAATATCGGACCATTCAAGCAAAACGGGGATTTTCGATATCGACTTCAGAAAAATCCCGGGATCCCGGGTTTTTCGATATTTTCGATATTTTGGTTTTTTGTACCAAAATTAGTAATTTTTCAAGCTTCTTCTTATTTTTAGAGTTAAGTTAGGTATTTTTAGGGAAGTAGTAAATTAAATTATATATACTAAATAAAACATTTTTTAATTATAATAAACAATTTAATAATAAATCACTCTAGTAATAATATTTATCAAATTTACTATAAAAAAAAATATAATAATTTGCTACGAAAAATATCTTATAGGCTTATTATTTAACAACATATATTTTACAGCGTTTTTGCAGCGATGGGCGGAATTTTACAAGGAGATGTATGAATGTGATGACGCCTCAGTCTCAAGTAGCAGCGAAACGCTGAGTCTTGATGTAGCTGATGGCGAAATCAGTGTAAAAGAAGTTGAGAGTGCAATACTAAGTCTGAAATGTGGTAAGTCAGCGGGAGCAGATGGAGTTACTGCCGAGATGATCAAATATGGTGGGCTACGCGTGGACTTGTTCTGGTTTTTGTGCAATTTATGCTGGAAATCAGGGGAGGTCCCAGACAATTGGCGAGATGCGGTCATCGTGTCGTTGTATAAAGGCAAAGGTTCACAGATAGACTGCAC
>JAATLQ010034636.1:0-23850 GCA_013421005.1 Heliconius erato x Heliconius himera
TCAGACACAAAATCCAGCTTTTACAATAAGTTTATTTACACTTGTTATATACACATATACTTTCGTAGTCACAATATTGAAATATGAATTGTAATGACAAGTTGTCTTGACAATATCTTAGAACGTAATGAACACGAGTGCCGTGTCGTTTGTGCTTATATTGGAAATCCACCGGAAAAGACGCAGCACACTACCGCCACTTAATACAATCGATAATGGAAACAATATCAAATGACGTATTCATAATTACAGTGACACCTATTACTACACTATAAGTAACTTATGCTAACATATATCATTACCTTTGTAAAGAAATTAGTACTAGTACTTAGTTATTTATAAAATTGAAATTAAGATTTATTATGTTGAATGAATGAAGTGAATTAAAATTTATTATGTTCCTTGTTGAAATTTTCATACTTAACTTTATTATTACTTTTTAGATTAATTTAATTTTTTTTAAGTTGTTAAAAGGTTAAAAAAGGCTGTAAAATACACATTTTAATTTTCCAGCATTTTACCTGGCTGGACACGCTAGCGCGTGTCTTGATGTATATATGAAAGATCTTTTTTTTTGTAAGTTTTACGTGTAAAGTGAAATCCCATGTTTCGTAGCAAAAACTAAACAATTCGCCATTTTCACAACAGGTTCGTTCAACCGGCAACCAAATTTCGGTAAGTGATCAGTTGGATTATTTTACAATTTTTTTTTATTATACGAATCCCCAGCATAAGTAAAGAGGATCACATGGACGTGGACTTTGACAGAGGGAGTCACATATTAATGGCTATCTCCTTTTTCTAAGGTGCTTACATCATGTTATTTGAAATTCGCTACAAAAAATAATTTATTATTATTTAGAAGAATTAGAATAGATTAAGAGCAAAGGGTAAGTTTAAAAGGGCGAATATAGTAATTTTTTCCGTCTGTTCATATATAACTACAAGTTACATAGCAACCTGTAAAATATGAAGCTCTTAATTTCATCAAGTATCCGGTGCAATATACAATATACATTTAAGTTAAATGAATCAAAATCGAATGAGAAATCCAATATAAAGTTCATTACATATTAATAAACAGCCAGCACTGCGCTGCTTTCGAACACTAATAACTTCGTCTGAGCCACGTATAAACTAGAATCAGTGGGGCAAATTAATTATTAAACTAGTTATACACACGTGCCAGAGCATGTAATGTATAAATAATCACGTTTTTTTTAATTTTTAGTCATACTTAAAATACTTTAAGTATTTGATACACTTATGAGACTGAAAAAACTTCTTAGAGAAATTGATTTTTGTAACTTATTTTACGTTTAAATTAATTTACATGTAATAATGTGTCATTATGACACAAACATATATATTTTTTTAGAATGTAAAACAAACAAACACGAAGGCAATTTGTTAAATATATTGGTTCACCCATCTACTACGACCAATCGTATTAATTTCAGTTTACATCAATTCTCGAAACGTTTACCGACCGATGTTTGTACCGGCTCTATTCAAATTTCAACAGTTTCCAATACTTAGGTGCAGGTTTAAAAGGATTACCGTGTAGGTACTGTGTAGGTACCGGGTAGGTTTTTGATGGAAAAGTTTTATTATGTAATTGGTTTCCGTTAGTGACCTATTGCTGAGTTTGCGCTCGATTCAAACTTTGTATTTTCGATAGAACATAAATAAATTGCATGGCTATAGATATTTCAATTTGGTCTGTTTTCTACGTACACACCACACGTATAATATTTTTTTGTCGAGTCTATCGTAGCATAATTGAAAAATTGGAATTTTGTTTTACTCGGTGACAAAATTTTAAACTTTCAATTTAAATGTTACATGCCTGTCGTTAAAAACATTTTAACATGAAATCTGTTTACTCTGTAAAACTAACACATTTAGTCTAATACAAATTCTGTGCAAAAAAAGTGAAATAGGAAAAATAATTTTAGAGTACTCTGCCTATTCTATAATACGAAAATGCTAAAAATAAATAATAAAACGTTGCAATATTTGGCTTTGTGACTTAGAAAATAGTAGGTTTAGTCTAAAGGACAATCAGTGGAATTTTTCAGAGATTATATATATTTTTTGAATTATTAACATAGAAATTACGTTTTTGTACACCCTGATACTTGTTAATAATAAACATACTAATTTATAAATGTGAAAGTTTGTTCCACTTTCAAGCGTCATCACTTATACATCAGAATAACATACAGGCTATGCTTTAAGTAAACATTTTGTATAATTTGGCTAAAATATAAAAATAAATTAAAGCGAGCGAAGTCGCGAGTAGTCGTTAGTAACAAATAATGATGAGATTATGTGCTATTTCATTCACTGTCATTGTTAAACAATTAAATGTGACATTTTGCTTGGCTGAGACTGACTCTCGTTGCTTAAATAGCTAATATTTTTTAGAACAAAATAAAATCACAAATAAAACTCGCCAAATCCGGGATAAAACTGGAAATCTTCTCGAATATTAAGCATATAAAAGCCATCTATCCGCATAGCTACTGGCTCTGTAGAGAAAATATTTTTAAGCAGCGGTAAGTGTTTATTTGTTGTTGGTGCAGAAACCATAGACGATCACACTTATGTCCGAATCGATTGTTGACAAACGTCGTAATGCAACGTACACTAGCTGCTGTCCAATATTTCTTCATAATCAAATCAGCTTCACGCTGTATCCCGCACACAGAAGGGTAGGCAGAGGGAACCTAGTATTAAGACACTCCGTTCCCCTCTTTCTGCCGAATTCTAGAGGCATTGCTTGTTGAGTGGCAGAACTCAACGCCGCGCTTTGCCTCGACACCAGAGCGAAGAAATGGAAATATAAAATTAAGTAAATATTTCATCAACTCGAGTGGGGATCGAACCCACAATCAATTTTTTTAGAACAAAATAAAACCTCAGATAAAGTACATGATACTAAAATCAGAGAAAAATATTTTAAAATTAAAAATATGTGTATTTCTATAATACGTACCTATGTATGGGCACGATGTTCCTCAGTGCATTGTTCGTTAGCTGGCCGCAATACCGCGCTTGGCTGGTCTCATCTGGCTGGCAGAGCTGTGCCCTTTCTAGCGATCGGTTTTCAATATTTTACGTTTCACATACTCTTTCGTGGCCATTTAAAATGTTAAATATTTTTTTATTGCATAATTTCCAGATAGAAGATTATTTCATGAATTGTAATAATCACCAGAATTTCAACTAAAAAAAATCCTCGATCAAAATTATCGCTACCACATCTCGGAAAAGTGCTCGTAGCGCTTAAATTACTACAGCGATTTATATTAATCATTAAATAAGATTCACCGCGACGGACAAGGCTTTGGATTAAAAAACTATACTCAAATCAGTTCATTACCTTAGAAGCTACTGTGCCACAGACAGACATATATACAAAGAGAAACATTTAACACCTCATTTTTTTGCGTCAGGGTTTAAAAAATAAAACTAATTTTTTATATGAATACTTTTTATTGAATATATTTCTATACTGTCATTAATGTCGTATATGAATTTACGCGGATATTTGGATAAATTACAAAGTTAATAATTCTAAATTATATTCACTTGCTTTCGTGTTTAAACATTGGTGTAACATAACATATTTAAGCATAAATAATAAATATTTTTATTATTTTATTAGGTATTGACTTCGTTATAAAACGGTAAAACTTTCTAGAAAACCCAATATAATGTCTGAAATAAATACATTTGAAACTAGCATACCACATGATGTTTGTCATCCAGCATCAGAAATAAGAAAGAGTGTGAAACATTTGAATAGGATTAATCCACAAAATTCTGAACCATTTGGAATTCACATAACAGCAGTTGGAGATAATAATATAGAAATAAAAAATAGCAGCAGAAAAGTTGATACTTTTCTTGATACGGAGAAACTCTATAACTGTATAAACAATTTAACAAACGAAGTTACCGAAACCAAAATAAACTTGAAGGAGACAAAAAACGGTTTCAGGTTGATCATGTTAGAAATGGAAAGACAATTAGAAGTAGTAAGTCGGCGGGAAGCTAGAGCACACACCAAATATTTACTCTTACAAACAGAAAAGGAAAAATTAATGACTCTTCTGGAGTCAAAGTCAAATTTGATACTGAAATTAAAGAAAGAATTAATTAATGCGAGAAGAATTATTAAGTTTGTAAATAAAAAACTTCAATGTTTTTTTCATTTGCCTGAAAACGTTGCTGATTTGGAATATTCTGAATTTGAAAGTGGTTTTAAAAATGAATCATCTAATCTTTTGCTAACTAAAGATACTATTGACGTTGTTAATGACACGGCGCTGTCCAGTAATATGTAGGTTATCATATTTAAGCTATCTATATGAAAATATAACTTTTATATTAGCGTAAAGTACAGGATGGCCAACGAGTCGTGGCCGCCCAGAAGTTGGCTGCACAGATTTGATTTTAGGTATTTGTAGTTTAATTTTTCTTCGTAGACAAAAAATCCGTTAAACTTTATAAATCTTAACTTAAGAGCGTCTACGACTCTACGACCGATGTTAAATACAGTATTTAAAGTTAGAGTAACAACTTAACTTAACTAAGATTCACGTAACAGAAACTACAAAATAAAAATAATTTTAAATTGAATTTGGATATTTTTTACATTCTACGCTTTTAATATCTACAACGTCAGTAAGTTATTGTTATGTTAGACTACCATTTATTATAATGAGATACTTCGAGACAAAAAACTAATCATTAAAATTATAATTACAGTTTCTATTTATATTTTATAATAAATTTTTCGTTACTTAAGTATAGGTTCTAACAAATCAATATATTTAAATTTTCTGAACTTAATCTATACTTAAATATGAAATAATATACTTTAATAATTTAATAAGTATACGGATTTTAAGTCCCTTTACATATCAATAATATGTAATTAACCAAATTAACGTATCGTGTTTTTCTAAGCATATTTATCCTTTTTTTTAAAACAACGGTTTTTTTAATGTGTATATATATATATATATATTATAATACAAAACACATTAAAAAAACCGTTGTTTTAAAAAAAAGGATAAATATATATATATATATATATATATATATATATATATATATATATATATATATATATATATATATATATATACATCGTAGTTTAAAAGGCGATTGCGATACGAAAAGAATGCAATCTTGTACCTATTATAATTATATTTGTATTTGACAATAATTGATCGTTGAGCTACGACGTAGATTGGAACTATGTTCACGGTAATAGCACGAACTTACACATCAAAAATATAAATATTTTTATTTTTTTTAAATATTTTTATTTTTTTTCATTGGAGCAATGAGGAAACCTATTCATTGCACGGGAGAATGCAGAAAATTGTACTCGAGGCAGAAACTTTTTAGCTGAAGAAGCTCCGTGAACTTTTATGTTCCGGTTGTTAGACTACAATGCCGGTTGTGAATAGCTCGCAAGTATTTTAGTTATGTATCTACTATTTTATGTCAATAAGATCTATGAGATCAGTCGTGCTGCAGTGGCATAAAAGTGTGTCGAAACGTGACAGGTGTGGGTCCAATTCCTAATCGGGGCAATTCATATTTAATATTTGCATTTCTTCGCTCTGGTGTCGGCTAAGCGCGGTGTTGAGTTTCGCTACTCAACACGTTATGCCTCCAGAAATATGCAAAAAGTGAGGAGTGGAGTATGTGAAATTAGCAAGTGTGCAAAGAAGAAAACTATAGTATTTATTTAAGGTTGACAATGAAATTTATTCACATTAATATATGTATTAGTAAAAGTGTAATTAAACTAATCTATATTTTTTTATAAAAATATTTTATAAGCTTTTGTATTTATATGTGTTATTTTTGGTTTAGCTGGCACCGTCTCCGTGCGAATGTCAAATATTAAATAAGTAATAATGGTCCGTTCATCACTAAGGGGATGATATGAACTGTTATTCATAACAGTTAAGTTAGTAAGAACCTGAAGATTGGCTGGTAGGTTCCTAGACGGGCGTAGGGTAGCCCTAAGAGCGATATTGCTTAGTCCTACAGGTACAGATATACTTTACATACTAAGGCAGTGGCTATATGAGATAGATTGTAAATGAAGTCTGAAGCGACCACTATTTAATAAATATAACATTTTACAGTTATGAAAAACATTCTAGTACACAGTAGTAGTTTTTTTTCGCCGTTTTCTTTTCTACCACTAGCATCTTCATTTTAGCTTTCTGTTTATAGCCCTTAAGTGTTCAAGTCAAGGACACTCCGCGGCACTCACTCCAATCTTAGTATGTAAGACTTTTGACATATAAAATATAAGAAAACACATAAATCACAGAGATTCTTTACCAAATTGCGTATGTGATAAGTAAAAATGATAAAAAAAAGATAATATTCCTTTTATAACTAATTAATAATCTATAAGTTAGAGATGTGTTATTTGTAAGACTTGAAGTGGAAAACAAGATCGTTAGTAATCGATCGACTTTATCAAGTTAGTATCTTTGACGTAATGTAATACTAGCCCGTGTAGGTTTAACTCCTATAATAAAAACGCCTAGACGAAATACAGTGCAGACTGTAGACTGGAGACCATCATGCCTAGTGCTCGCAGTGGGATAGCCATGGTTGTGGGTTGGATTTCTCGGAGCAATGATTATATTTAAATTATTTTTATTTCTTCGCTCCTGTAGACAAAACTTGGAGTTGAGTTCCACTACTCTATTAGCAATGTCTCGAAAATTGGGAGTTGAATGAGGAGAGAAGCATCCGGACACTACGATATGCGGAATAAAGCATAAAACTGCAAATTGTAGACTGTGATAGTACAGCAACTATACATAGGTATGAGGTACAGATGTCTCGGCATTGTGCAGGCGAGGTCGCGGAAGTGGGACGTCGAATGTACTCTTGAAATGGGGTTAGCTGCATAATATATATGCAGCGAAATATATCGCAAGTTTTAACAGTATTTCGCATCGACGCTAGTTTTATCATATTTGTTTTAGATCCCTCGATATTGGATTTATATTAAAATTCGGTGTCGTCGTGGAGCATTTGGGGTGTGTCCTTCATTCGATGTTTGTCAGTTTAAAGTTATTACTCCTTATAAAGGAGTTTTGTCTGTTCTTTTTTTTATAGTATCTTGAGTAGTCGTATATATCGTTCTACTTCTAACTCATTTATATTTTGTTCTTACATTATTATATCCCACTACTAATTATAGATGAACAAAAAGTCACAAACAATTATAGAGATCAAATTAAAATAATATAAATAATAAACTAAAAAAATATACAGATACAAGTTACTTATTACGCAACATATAGGTACTGTCTAGTCTGAACTATATATTATTAAAAGTTTTTAACTAATTATAAAATACTTTGTACTTGTGTGAGTGTTCATATATAGTTTAGAGTAACGTCACTTGCCCAGCCTGAATAGGTTTATACTGCTTTTCGACAACCGGCACCTTTTGTACTGACAGCAGTGTCACGGATATAAAATAAAAATAAAAATCAGCTTCACGCTGTATCCCGCACACAGCTGGGTAGGCAGAGGGAACCTAGTGTTAAGACACTCGGTTCCCCACTTTCTGCCGAAATCTGGAGGCATTGCGTGTTGAGTGGCAGAACTCAACGCCGCGCTTAACCTCGACACCAGAGCGAAGAAATGGAAATATAAATTTAAGTAAATATTTCATCTCCTCGAGTGGGGATCGAACCCACAACCAGTCGGTTTTACAGTCACACTCCGTGCCGCTGCGCCACGACTAGCCATATATAATTTGTAATATTTTATTTCTGTATTTGATTTATTAAAAGTATAAGAATTCACTATCACTGTACAAGATTGGAAATTTTGGTGTCAATATATGATATCAATCGCGATGGTTGTGGGCTCGATGCCCAGTCGGGGAAATTAATTGTTTAATTTTCAGTTTATTTTCAGTTATTCACTCTGGCAACAAGGCAAAAACTAGAGTTCCATCACTCAACACGCAATGCCTCGAAATATTTGGAGGAAAGTAGGGCACGGAGTGTCTTAAGGCACGGTTCTCTCTGTATATCCTGCTGCATGCGGGATACAGCGTGCACCTGATTACATTGATTACCAAACAGTAAAAAAAAAAGAAAAAAAATCATGGACGTAATGCTGTTCCTGATTATATAACAGAAAGGTTCATTAATAACTCATCATATCAGACGAATGTAAAGTTTATGATATAATTTTGAAGACTCGATATATTTTTATATGTTATAATTTTTAATCATGAACGTTATTTTTAAAAATTTTTTCAGGCTTTTCTTTTGTAATGACTCATACAAATCCAAAGCTCAGCTTAGGCCTGGTAAACTGTTCCTATGTACCTACCTATGTTTTTTATTAAGCAAAAAATCTTGTACAGTTGAGGACTCGTATAAGTCTTACAAATGCATACAAATAAGTAAAAATAAAAAAATACGATTAATTATACATTACGTACACTAAGATGTAAATAATAAGCTTAATAAATAATTTGCTCTACTGGTTCTAGTTTATACTTGGCTCAGACGAAGTTATTAGTGATCGAAAGCAGCGCAGTGCTGGCTGTTTATTAATATGTAATGAACTTCATATTGGATTTCTCATTCGATTTTGATTCATTTAACTTAAATGAATAGTGTATATTGCACCGGATACTTGATTAAATTAAGAGCTTCATATTTTACAGGCTACTCATGTAAATTGCAGTTATATATGTACAGACGGAAAAACTTACCATATTCGCCCTTTTTAATTCACCCTTTACTCTACATCTATTCTAATTCTATTAATAACACATTTCTTCAGCAGCGAATTTCAAATAAATTGTAATCCAACTGATCACTTACCGAAATTTAGTTACCGGTTGAGCGAACCTGTTGTGAAAATGGCGAATTGTTTAGTTTTTGCTACAAAACAGGGGACTTCTTTTTACACGTAAAACTTACAAAAAGAAAGATCTTTCATATATACATGAAGACTGACGCAAAAAAATGGGGTATATATTTATCTGTGGCACCGTAGCTAATGAACCGATTTGACCGCAGTTTTTTTAATCAAAAGCGTTGTCCATCGCGGTGAATCCTATTTAATGATTAATAAAAATCGTTGTAGTAGTTTAAGCGCTACGAGCACTTTTCTAAGATGTGGTAGCGATATTTTTGATCGAGGATTTTTTTTAGTTGAAATTCTGATGATTATTACGATTCATGAAATATTCTTCTATCTGGAAATTGTGCAATAAAAAATTATTTTACATTTTAAATGACCACTAAAGAGTATATGAAACGTAAAATATTGAAGACCGATCGCTAGAACGGGCACAGTTCTGCCGGCCAGATGAGACCAGCCAAGCGCGGTATTGCGGCCAGCTAACGAACAATGCACTGAGGAACATCGTGCCCACACATAGGTACGTATTATAGAAATACACATATTTTTAATTTTAAAATATTTTTCTCTGATTTTAGTATCATGTATTTTATCTGTGGTTTTATTTTGTTCTAAAAAAATATTAGCTATTTAGGCAACAAGAGTCAGCCTCTGCCAAACAAAATGTCAAAATTAATTGTTTACCAATGACAGTGAATGAAATAGCATATAATCTTATAACTATTTTTAGTAACGACGACGCGCGCTTCGCCTGCTTTAACTTATTTTTATATTATAGCCAAATTATACAAAATCTTTACTTAAACTGTAGACTGTATAATATTATTTTGTAGAATAAGATATATAATTGTAAAGTTTCATATAAGCCCGTTCAGAAGTTTTTGATTGAAAGTGAAACAAACATCCATCCTCATATACTTTCAAATTTATAAATTAGTATGATTTTTATTAACAAGTATCAGTGCGTAAAAAAACGTAATTTCTATGTAAATGTAAAGAGTTCTCTAAAATTATCTTTCCTATTTCACTTTTTTGCACAGATTTTGTATTAGACAAAATGTGTTAGTTTTACAGAGTAAACAGATTTCATGTTAAAATGTTTTTAACGACAGACATGTAACATTTAAATTGAAAGCTTAAAATTTTCTCACTGAATATAATAAAATTCCAATTTTTCAATTATGCCACGGTAGATTCGACAAAAAATATATTACGATATAGGTATGCACGTAGAAAACAGACCAAATTTAAATATTGAAGCTATGGAATTTATTTATGTCCTATCGAAAATAGTTATAAAGTTTGAATCGAGCACAAACTCAGGAAATCATCACTAAATGTAACCATTTACATAAGAAAACTTTTCCATCATATTTCACCTACCCACTCCCTTACCGGTACCTACACGGTAATCCTTTTAAACCTGCACCAAAGTATTGGAAACTGTTGAAATTTGAATAGAGCCGGTACAAACATCGGTCGGTAAACGTTTCTAGAATTTATGTAGGTAAATAGAAATTGAAATGATCGGTCGTGGATAAATGAGTGATCAAAAATATATTTAACTCATTGCCACTGTGTTTGTATCTTTACACTGTAAAAACATAAAAGTATGCTATACTTACTCGTTAAAAGCTTACTTAAATCTCAATATAAAATGAACTAATAAAAATCAATTTCTCGAAGAAGTTTTTTAGTATCTAGAATTTAAAGTGAGCAACTAAAGACTGAAAAAACTATATATAAATATGTATATATAGTTATACAAATCGTTTTTAATTCTTCTTTAAAACACCCTATCCTGATATTATTCTATTTTGTGCTGAAATAAAAACTTATGAGGCCGTAGTGGCGCAGCGACAAAGCTTTTGACTGACACCGCGGTGATTTGAATTGAAGATCTGGTTTTTGGTAATTTTTATTTCCGTAATATGTTATATAAAAAATAAATAAATAAATTAGCTTCACGCTGTATCCCGCACACAGCAGGGTAGGCAGAGGGAACCTAGTGTTAAGACACTCCGTTCCCCACTTTCTGCCGAATTCTGGAGGCTTTGCGTGTTGAGTGGCAGAACTCAACGCCGCGCTTAACCTCGACACCAGAGCGAAAAAATGCAAATATAAATTTAAGTAAATATTTCATCTCCTCGAGTGGGGATCGAACCCACAACCAGTCGGCTTTACAGTCACACCTCGTGCCACTGCGCCACGACCGGCCTCATATGTTATATATTCTACTAATATTATAAGGTGGTAGTTATAGATGATTGTGTAAATAGATGGTTGTCTCTAGAGTTCACACTCACTGTGCAGATTTAGATAAAACTTATGTAATGTAGCTAATACAAGATTCTGAATATTTTGGCTATAATATAACAATAAATCTAAGCGGGCAAAGCCACGAGTGGGTTGATAGTACATAATTTAAAAAAATAAAAAGTTTATATTTTATATGCTTTATTAGATATACTTACCTTGTAGAAAATCTTTTAATCTGATCATAACTACAATACAACACTAGACATATTTGCAGTGGTCACAGATAATTAATCGATTTTGTGTGTAAATTGATCGAACGTGATTGCACAATACGCTATTAGTATTCAATAGAGTAGTGTACATGTACCAGTTATGCTCAATTTGACGTTTATATTGAGATTCGAATTTGCTAATTAAAATTGAACACTTATATAAACTGCCGTAAAAATTAGCCAAGTTTTTTTTTAGTTTTGAATATATCATTACTTTTGTAAAGAAATTATTATTAGTACTTATTTATTAGTACTTATTTATAAAATTGCTTTAGTTTACTGCGAGTATGTTCTTTGATGTAATTTTCATACTTAACTTTATTATTACTTTTTATATTTCCTACTTTATATATTCGTATGTAATTTTTTTTTAAGTTGTAAAAAGGCTAAAAAAATTTCTTGAAAAACACATTTCAATTATTCAGCTTTTTACCTGACTGGACATGCTAGCGGGTGTCTTGAGGTATATATGAAAGATATTTCTTTTTGTAGGTTTTACGTGTAAAGAGAAGTCCCCTGTTTTGTAGCAAAAACTAAACAATTCGTCATTTTCACAACAGGTTCGTTCAACCGGGCAACTAAATTTCGGTAAGTGATCAGTTGGATTACAATTTTTTTTATTATACGAATCCCCAGCATAAGTAAAGACGATCGCACGAACGTGGACTTTGACAGAGGCCACATATGTATGGCTACTCTCCTTTTTCTAAGGTTCTTGCGTCATATTGTTTGAAATTCGCTGCAAAAAAATATTAATAGAATTAGAATAGATTAAGAGTAAAGGGTAAGTTTAAAAGGGCGAATATGGTAAGTTTTCCGTCTGTACATATATAACTACAATTTACATGAGCAGCCTGTAAAATATGATGCTCTTAATTTCATCAAGTATCCGGTGCAATATACACTATTCATTTAAGTTAAATGAATCAAAATCGAATGAGAAATCCAATATAAAGTTCATTACATATTAATAAACAGCCAGCACTGCGCTGCTTTCGAACACTAATAACTTCGTCTGAGCCAAGTATAAACTAGAATCAGTGAGGTAAATTAATTATTAAACTCGTTATACACACGTGCCAGAGCATGTAATGTATAAATAATCACGTTTTTTTTTTAATTTTTAGTCATACTTAAAATTCTTTAAGTATTTGATACACATATGAGACTGAAAAAACTTCTTAGAGAAATTGATTTTTTTACCTTATTTTACGTTTAAATTAATTTACATGTATTAATGTTATCAATTATAATGACACAAACATTTATATTTTTTTAGAATGTAAAACAAACAAACAGTAAGACAATTTGTTAAATATATTGGTTCACCCATCTACAATACGACCAATCGTATTAATTTCAGTTTACATAAATTCTCGAAACGTTTACCGACCGATGTTTGTACCGGCTCTATTCAAATTTCAACAGTTTCCAATACTTTGGTGCAGGTTTAAAAGGATTACCGTGTAGGTACCGTGTAGGTACCGTGTAGGTTATTGATGGAAAAGTTTTATTATGTAATTGGTTTCCGTTAGTGACCTATTGCTGAGTTTGCGTTCGATTCAAACTTTGTATTTTCGATAGGACATAAATAAATTACATGGCTATGAATATTTCAATTTGGTCTGTTTTCTACGTACACACCTATATATTTTTTTCGGATCTACCGTAGCATATTTGAAAAATTGGAATTTTGTTTGACTCGGTGACAAAATTTTAAACTTTCAATATAAATGTTACATGCCTGTCGTTAAAAACATTTTAACATTACATCTGTTTACTCTGTAAAACTAACACATTTTGTCTAATACAAATTCTGTGCAAAAAAGTGAAATAGGAAAGATAATTTTAGAGAACTCTTTGCTTACTCCACAAAGCAAAGATAAACAATAAAACGTTGCGAAATTTCGTCTAGTGACTTAGAAAATAGTAGGTTTATAGGACAGAATATTCAGTGGAATTTTTCAAATATTATATTTTTAATTATATTGTTAATAAAAATCATACTAATTTATAAATTTGAAAATGTATGAGGATGGATGTTTGTTTCACTTTCAATCAAAAACTTTTGAACGGGTTTATATGAAACTTTACAGTTATATATCTTATTCAACAGAATAATATTATACAGTCTACAGTTTAAGTAAAGATTTTGTATAATTTGGCTATAATACAATAATAAGTTAAAGCAGGCGAAGCGCGCGTCGTCGTTACTAAAAAATAGTTACGAGATTGTATGCTATTTCATTCACTGTCATTGTTAAACAATTAATTTTGAAATATTGTTTGGCTGAGGCTGACTCTTGTTGCCTAAATAGCTAATATTTTTTTAGAACAAAATAAAACCACAGATAAAATACATGATACTAAAATCAGAGAAAAATATTTTTAAAATGAAAATATGTGTATTTCTATAATACGTACCTATGTATGGGCACGATGTTCCTCAGTGCATTGTTCGTTAGCTGGCAGCAATACCGCGCTTGGCTGGTCTCATCTGGCCGGCAGAGCTGTGCCCGTTCTAGCGATCGGTCTTCAATATTTTACGTTTCATATACTCTTTAGTGGCCATTTAATATGTAAAATATTTTTATTGCATAATTTCCAGATAGAAGATTATTTCATTAATTGTAATAATCACCAGAATTTCAACTAAAAAAAATCCTCGATCAAAAACATCGCTACCACATCATGGAAAAGTGCTCGTAGCGCTTAAACTACTACGAGGATTTTTATTAATCATTAAATAAGATTCACCGCGATGGACAAGGTGTTTTATTAAAAAAATGCACTCAGCTGTGCGCATACAGCAGGGTAGGCAAAGAGAAGCCTAGCCTTAAGACACCCCGTGATTTTTCCGCCAGATTTTTGAAGGCATTGAGTGGAACTCCAAGCTCAGCTTTTTGGTGCCAGAGTGAAGAACTAAAAATTAAACAATTTATTCTCCCGAGTGGGGATGGAGCCTACAACCACCGCGATACAGTCGCACCGTTGTGTAGTCACACAATTTTCCAATCTTACTTACTGTTAATAAATCGAATATAGAAATAAAATATTACAAATGAAATACAAAAGGTGGCTGCTGTCAGTACAAAAGGTGCCGGTTGTCGAAAAGCAGTATAAACCTATTCAGGCTGGGCAAGTGACGTTACATCTAAACTATATATGAACACTCACACAAGTACAAAGCTCAGCTTAGACCTCACGAAGTGTATTATATAATTAGTTAAAAACTTTTTATTAATATATATTTCAGACTAGGACAGTACCTATACGTACAAATACAAGATCTGCATATTTGTTTTAAATTACTATTTATATATATTTTTTATTTTTTACTATTTATATATATTTTTTTTAGAGACTGGTCGTGGCGCAGCAGCACGAGGTGTGACTGTAAAACCAACTGGTTGTGGGTTCGATCCCCACTCGAGGAGATGAAATATTTACTTAAATTTATATTTCCATTTCTTCGCTCTGGTGTCGAGGTTAAGCGCGGCGTTGAGTTCTGCCACTCAACACGCAATGCCTCCAGAATTCGGCAGAAAGTGGGGAACGGAGTGTCTTAATACTAGGTTCCCTCTGCCTACCCTGCTGTGTGCGGATACAGCGTGAAGCTGATTTATTTATTTTATTTTATATATTTTTTAATTTGTTCTCTATAATTGTTTGTGACTTGATAATTAGTAGTGTTGTAATTGGTTAGAAGTAGAACGATATATACAACTACTGAAGCCCATAAAAATAAATAACAAAAAATTTAATAAAAGATACTAGAAAAATAAAAACACACAAAACTCCTTTATAAGGAGTAATAACTTTAAACTGACAAACATAGAATGAAAGACACGCCACAAATGCTCCACGACGACACCGAATTTTAATATAAATCCAATATCGAGGGATCTAAAACAAAATAAAACAAAACAAATATGATAAAACTAGCGTCGATCCGGAATACTGTTAAAACTTGCGATATATTTCACTGCATATATATTATGCAGCTAACCCCATTTCAAGAGTACATTCGACGTCCCACTTCCGCGACCTCGCCTGCACAATGCCGAGACATCTGTACCTCATACCTATGTATAGTTGCTGTACTATCACAGTCTACAATTTGCCGTTTTATGCTTTATTCCGCATATCGTAGTGTCGGGATGCTTCTCTCCTCATTTAACTCCCAATTTTCGAAACATTGCTAATAGAGTAGTGGAACTCAACTCCAAGTTTTGTTTACAGGAGACGAGAAATAAAAATAATTTAAATATATTGCCCCGAGTGGAAATCAAACCCACAACTATCGCTTTCCAGTCTACAGTCTGTACTGTATTTCGTCTAGACGTTTTATTGAGTTAAAACTACACGGGCTAGTATTCAATTACGTCAAAGATACTAACTTGATAAAGTCGATCGATTACTAACGATCTTGTTTTCCACTTCAAGTCTTACAAATAACATCTCTAACTTATAAATTATTACTTAGTTATAAAAGGAATATTATCTTTTTTTTTATCATTTTACCCATCACATACGCAATTTGGTAAAGAATCTCTGTGATTTATGTGTTTACTTATATTAAGTTTATATGTAGAAAGTCTACAATTTACATACAGTTTTATGCTTTGGTTCGCATATCAGATGGATCGTAGTGTCGATATATTCTCCACTTTAATCCGAATTTTCGAGACATTGCGAATGGAATAGTGGAACTCAACTCAAAGTTTTGTCTGAACGGAGAAATGAAAGTAATTTAAATATAATAATTGCTCTGAGCGTGAATTGAACCCACAATCACCGCTGTTCTACTACGGCCACTGAGGCATGATGGTCTCTAGTCTACAGTCTGTACTACTTTCGTCTAGATGAAAACGCCTATGCGTTTTATTGAATTAAAACTACACGGGCTAGTATTTAATTACGATTTTGTTTCTCCACTTCAAGTTTTACAAATAAAATATCTCCAACTTATAGACATATTACTTGCTTATAAAAGAAATATTACGTTTTTTATCTTTTTTACTCATCACACACGGTGTTTGGTAAAGAAATCCTAGTGAGTCATGTGTTTTCTTCTTTTTTATATGTCAAAAGTCTTACATACTAAGATTGGAGTGAGAGCTGCGGAGTGTCCTCGACTTGAACATATAAGGGTCATAAACAGAAAGCTAAAATGAAGATGCTAGTGGTAGAAAAGGAAAAGGCGAAAAAAATTATTACTGTTTACTAGAATATTTTTCATAACTGTAAAATGATATATATTTGAAATAGTGGTGACTTTGCAATCTATTCCATATAGCTACTGCCTTAGTATATAAAGTACCTGTAGGACCAGCCAATTTTCAGGTTCTTACTTCATAACATTTCATATCATCCCCTCCGTGATGAACGGACCTCTCATTACCTATTTTATATTTAACATTCGCATAGAGACAGAGTCAGCTAAACCAAAAATAACATATATAAATACAAAAGCTTATAAAATATTTTTATAAAAAAGCATAGATTAGTTTATTTACACTTTTACTTTCACATATATTAATGTGAATAAATTTCATTATCAACCTCAAATAAATACTATAGTTTTCTTCTTTACCCACTTGCATTTCACATACTCTACTAGCCACTTTCCACAAAATTCTGGAGGCATAGCGTGTTGAGTAGAGAAACTCCTCGCCGCGCTTAGCCGACACCAGAGCGAAGAAATGCAATTTTTTTTTATGGCATGACAAGGCAAACGAGCGTGCGGGACACCTGATAGTAAGTGATTACCGCCGCCCACGTGCATCCCGTGCAACACCAGAAGAACTACAGGTGCGTTGCCGGCCTTTAAGGGTTGGGCGCCGTAGCCTGACATTACCTGATGCGAAACGCAGTGCCATAAAGCACTACTTCACGCCGGTTTTAAATACAGGGGGTGGTAATGATCCGGTCGAGTCTGCCCATGCGTGTTGCCATTGCTGGCGATATGACTCTACCACACGTACTTTAGTCACCTCTTACGACACCACCAGTACCAGGATGATCCTATTCTAGGCCGGGATCACACGCCAAATATTAAATATTAATTGCCTCGATTGGGAACCGGACCCACAACCTGTCACGCTTAGACACACTTT
Source organism: Heliconius erato x Heliconius himera (assembly GCA_013421005.1). NCBI lineage: Eukaryota > Metazoa > Arthropoda > Insecta > Lepidoptera > Nymphalidae > Heliconius > Heliconius erato x Heliconius himera. Next base: position 17,603 of record JAATLQ010034636.1, read on the forward strand.
TATGCCACTGCGGCACGACTGATGTCATAAATTTTACTGACATAAAATACTAGGTATATAAGTAAAATATCTACGAGCTATTCACAATCGGCATTGTAGTCTAACAACCGGAACATAAAAGTTCACGGAGCTTCTTCAGCTAAAAAGTTTCTGCCTCGAGTACAATTTTCTGCATTCTCCCGTGCAATGAATAGGTTTCCTCATTGCTCCAATGAAAAGATAATAAAGATATCTGTCGGATAGTTTGAAATGTTCATAATATTTTATCTTTTATTAATTTTTTTCTCTACTTCTGGTTTGCTTGATGTAATTTTTTGTATTGTTTGGATGCTTAACGTGACCTTAGATTGTACAATAGCTTATTTGAACTAGGAGAAATAAAAGTATATTTAGTTAAGGCATATTTGTTTGTACTCCTACAGTATACAAATGTTTATACTTTTGAGGTTTATATCTGTAGTATTACCGTGAAAATAGTTTCAAGACTGCGTAGTCAATTATTGTTTAAATTTACTATAATTGATTGTGCTACGGCGTAGACCCGGCACCAAAAAAAGTTTATGTTCATTTTTTTAGCATCACGGTGTATCTCGCATTTAGCAATATAGTAGGGTAGGCAGAGGGAACCTGGGAAACTGGTGTTTAAACTTGCTTTCTTCAAGTTCCACCGAATTTTAGAGGCGTTGCGTATTGGGTGGCGGAACTCAACGCCGTGGTTTACCTCGTTACTAGAGCGGGGAAATGAAAATTTTAAATATGTCATGTCCTAGAGTGAGAATCGAACCTACAACCTGTCGCGACAGTCGCACGCTTGTGTGCCCTGAACCTGACCGTAAGATACATTTGAATTGAGATTCTTTAAGTTAAAATATTTTTGATTTTAATGAAAAATTAACCTTGTTGACCTAATTTTAACATATTTTAATCGGTAACGTACGTTCCACTACATTTAATTATATTTTCATGTCAATTTCGTGTCAAAGTAGGTTTTAACTTAACTGAAAAGAAATATATTTGGGGTTCCGTAACTCAAAAGGAAAAAACGGAACTTTTTGACTTGACTGACTTTGTCTTTGAACATTTGTCCGTCTGTCCGTTGATCGTCCGTCCGTCATTTATCTTGACATCACGTTGAGCCATGAAGCTGAAGAGATGAAAATCGTATCAAATATCATGAATATTCTGCAGTAATTTAGAGCACAGTAAGAATCAAGGACGTAAGTCAATCAAAAGGTCCATTTTGTATGTAATTCACCGCGTAATAAAAATCTACAGGATACTTCCCGTATACCGAAGGTTATGAAATTTGGTGCAAAGTGAAAACTTAAAATACATATAAAGGAAAAATCTGAAAAGTGAAAAGTTGTAAATATTTCATGGAAAAAAAATAATTACAATCGCCGTATCCCGCACATAGCAGTGTGGGCAGAGGGAAACTGGGAACCTAGTGTTAAGGCACTCTGTTCCCATTAAGACACTTTCTTTTCATCGAATTTTTTTGAACGCCTGCATCTGCTGAATTTTCGAGACATTGCGTGTTGAGTTGTGAAACACAACGCCGTATTTAGTTTCTTTGCATCTTCCTAAATCACAATTAGTCCATATGCTCGATAGGCGATAGCTAAAATTTATAAATAAAATATACAAGCTATTTATAGCTTTATTGAAATACGTGAAATTTCTGCAGGAATAGGCTAAATGAAGATGAGCGAATCATTAAAAATCGTACTCAAGTCATTATAGGAATATTATTTATGTTTTTAAAACGTAATTACAAAATATAAAACACAACCTAATTTTCGATAACACTATGCACCCTATACTATAGAAACCTACGAAAACCTACTCCAAAAAAGATTTCAACACTTTCAAAGTCAATCTTAAATCTTTTCTGTTTTTAAAAAAAGTTATGTTAATTATGATATTTTGGAACAAATAGGCAAAGAAACAGTATATCTAAATAATAATTTTTAAAAGACTTTAGTTAGTAAACAGTATTCTAAATAATAATATTTAAAATAGTCCTCATCAGCCAAATCTTTGGTGTTAATTAAATTATATCTTGGCTGAAATTTTGGCTCTGAAAAACTGAATTGTGTTCTACTGGTGCTTACGATCTCCGTCTTGGACCGACCCCACATGATCTATTTCCTGGTAATGATGAACAAACCCAAAGAAATTTATAAATCTAGACTACATTCTGTTTCCACCAGGTAAGTGTTTGAGGTACCAAAATTATATTTTATGAGGGTCATCTTTATCAGTCAAATCAACTTTCGACTCTTCTAATGTTTGAGTTATTTTGCATTATTTCTATTAAATTTACCAAAAAAATATTAAACAAAGAAGCAACATGGAAAATATGCTTATGTCATACAGATGTTACACTGGGATTCCTTCCATTCACCTAGTGGTTGGGAACTCGTGTAATATCTGTATCACATGAAACAATGATGAGCAGTTACTCCTATCATATGTTAAGTGGATTTTAACAAATATTTATAACGAATATATTTTTTTATGCTAATTTACAATAAAATAAAAAAATATATAAATTCCATTAGAAAATATAGATAATTCTAGTAAAAATAATAAATATTACAAACCACGTGTTACGGACCGTGGCGCCGACACTCATTTGTAATTAGGAAAAATATAATTTAATGTTATTTTGCCGATTAATCATAGTTTAAGAAGGTGGGCAAACATTTAGTCTATCGAACCACAGTAACAGTTTCTGCAGATTTCATTACGTGACGGTGTCAGATGTTTCTTCGTTTTGTCTTATATAGATGACGCAAAACCACAGAAGGATAAATAAGGTAAATACGAATACTAATGATAATCAGCTTCACGCTGCATCCCGCATACAGCAGGATAGACAGAGGGAACCGAGTATTAAGATACGTTCCCCACTTTCCGCCGAACTATTCGAGGCATTGCATGTTGAGAGGCGGATTTACAGTGAATTTAAATAATAATAGTTAGCATATCTTAATTAAGTTAAATTGATATTTTTCTAGCTTTACTGCTACGATGTAGCCGGAACGGGGCGCCAAACGCTCTTCGTGCACTGTCATCAATGTCTTCATATATGCAACGGGGGGTTCTTATGGCTTGGCTTTTTACATGACCATCCTCCAGTATCTTTGATACTATTTTCGAAGTTTAATTTAGTTAATTGATCTTGATTTGAAGAAACATTTCGAAATTAAATATAAAAATTGATTAGATAAAAATTGCTAAAGTCAATAATGTTGTTATAGCAAAAATATTACTAAAAGATGTACAAAAGTTCTTTTAATTATAAGAACAATAAAAAAACCACCATTTTCATTGCAAAGACATTTATTAAAAAACATCAAAGGTATATATAAAAATTATGATTAAGCCTAAATTAGTATTATTGAGTGAATTATTACAGATTCAATTAAAGCTAAGTTACAATGATCAGATTTTTTTTTATAAATACCTAGTGTTAAGACATACCGTTCCCCACTTTCCGCTGAGTTTTCGAGGCATAACGTGCCGAGTGACGGTACTCAACGCCGCGCTTTGCCTTTTACCAGAGCTAAGAAATTAAACTGAAAGAAAAATCTATAATTTATATCCCCGATTGAGAGTCGAACCCACAACTTGCGAAACTGCGCGACGACGGCCTCTAATCTAGAATAAAAAGGACATTTTTTGTTTAACAATATACTCTACACATTTTAAAACCCGTGACAGTAGATCAAATAAAATTATATATACATATAAAAAAATCATTTCTGAGTATTTACTCTTCGTTGCCATTATATGGGTATTCTTTATATTATAATTAATTACGTTATAAGTATATTATGCCATTATTATTATAGTTTTCAAAGACATGGCACGAAATATATAAGGTGTGTTAAACTTAGAATAACAAAATTAGAAATAGAATGAAATAGAATAAAAAAAAAATATTAAATTCAGATTATAACAAGATGTTTGAATTAGAAATTAATAGACAAATTTCTGACAATATTCGAAATGTGTATTTTTTTTACTTTCACAGCCAATGATTCCAATAGTGGAAGCCTCAAATGCCGAGATTCTTTTTTTGGTACATTTATATTGCGGTTATAATAAAAAAATATATATTAAGATGAGATAAGTAAGATATTTATAAAATTAGCACATTGTTTTTAATATTAGCACTTTTAAGTAGTATGCGTGTATACAGGGTGGAAGTGTCAGCGCTCCTTTTACGGGAACAGCATATAGGGTAAAATATTTTAAACCTATAAATATTAGTATTAATTATAATTATATAAATTACACATTCAAAAAAATATCCTTATTGCAATAGTTATATTAACTTAATTTTATTTTTAAGAAATAATTAAAAACTTAAACAAATAAATGTAAATGTAAATCTACCTTTACCACACAAAGCGACGATATTTAGACGCAATTACAGAACAAGGACAATATAAATAAAAACATAATTTAATTCTTTTGAGGCCAGTCGTGGCGCAGTGGCACAAAGTGTGACTAAAAAACCGACTGGTTGTGGGTTCGATACCCACTCGAGAAGATGAAATATTTACTTACATATAATTTTCATTTCTTCGCTCTGGTGTCGAGGACAAGCGCGGCGTTGAGTTCTGCAACTCAACACGCAATGCCTCCAGAATCCGGCAGAAAGTGGGGAATGGAGTGCCTTAACACTAGATTCCCTCTGCCTACCCTGCAGTGTACGGAATACAGCGTGAAGCCGATGAAAATAAAATAATTTAATTCTTCATATTAATTCTCGATTAACTAAAAATTGATACTGTTCTTCCTGTTCTGTGATAACGCCATTGTCAAAGTCAGTTTTTAATTAGATTCACATGTCATATCGAACCTAGATTATTTATATTTTTTTTAACTTTATAGTTTTTTTTTAAATATATACAATAAATATTCGTATGGTATTTATAACACATATATGTATATTTATATAAAATATTAAACAACAGAGCTGCTAGCCATCTGGTTCAAACCGCAGGTACCGTCGCCGCGGTACACGCGGTAGTAGCCTTGTTCTCCCCACGACTTGCCCCACGAGTTCTTTACTATCCAGTACGGAAGATGCTTGTGGAAGAGTGGGTAATCTGAAGGGAAAAGGAAAGATTTTTTTTAATTTTATAATTTTATCTTCATTTGACCCAAGACTGTCGGGCGACAGTCATGGGTTCGACTCCCACTCTGGGGATGAATTATTTTCATTTCCTCGCTCTGGAAACACCATAACATAACGTTATCTTTTCGTTTGCATTCTTAAAACAACTAGAGAGAGTTTAAATGCACATTTGATGATGGTGGGTTCGACTACCTAACTGCTTGTTTTTAAAGGTTCTATGTTGAATTGCAGAACTCAATACCGTGCTTTATTTTACCAGATCTATGAAATGAAAAAACTATAAAAACTGTGGGGGAATTAAAATGCTTTACAGCCAGACGTAACGCCTAGTTTTGTTTATTTTTCAATAGATATTGTAACTGATATCCCAAACTCCTTTGAAAATATTATTTAATAAATAATGCCTTGGCTCGTGATGTGTCTAGTGGTTAGAACCGTTTATAGTTGTGATCGTGAAGAACCCATAATCTTTTAGAGATTCAGAAGTAACAGTGTAAAGAATTTTATTTATGCCATTAGAAGGTATCGCTTTAATAAGACATTTGCCATCAGAAGTTGTTCTTGTGTCAGTTATTTAGATAACTGTTGACTCGACAATATAACATTGTCATAACTCGAAGCTCGTCCGAAGATAAGCCAAGAGCGCGTCCTATCTTCCCCTCCACTATAACTGCGAACTAGTTATAATAAAAGGAAGAAAGAGTACGGGCCCCTCCCCGCCCCTACACCGTGAATTCCTACCTGATTGCGGCTGCAACAGTCTTATTGAACTCTCCGGGACGTTTGTGTGTGATCTTTCTGAAGGTACTTGTTACGCTTGTTTATATTAAGATTGTATTAGAATGGTGATTCGGGATGTTGATTGATTTGTGAGATCAATATAAGTCGTTGGAACGAACGCACTACCGCAAGGCGGCCGATATGTTAAATAAACGCACGGCACACACCCCACAGTCGTGTCTCGAACCGTAGGCGGACACTACTACATACACCAGAGTTCCAGGACATAAAATAGCACCACACACCTGTATGAGACAGGCGGACACTACTACATACACCGGAGCTGGGACATAAAATAGCACCACACACCTAC
>JAATLQ010034637.1:0-23853 GCA_013421005.1 Heliconius erato x Heliconius himera
GTAATGATTCAGCGACAGTTGTGGAGGATATAAGTTTATCGGTTGTTGAAACTGGAATATCAGCAAAGAATTTTTCAAATACACTTGCAACTTCTTGATCTGAGCTGGTTAAACCTTTGTCAATTTTTAATTTAAATTCAAAGTTATGATTCTTAGCTTTTCCAGTTTCACAATTAATTATGTCCCATGTCATTTTAATTTTATCAAAAGAATTTTTAATTTTATTTTTAATGTGTAAACATATATTTGATTTTGAATGAATCTCTTTAAAACTGTTTTTTTTTTCACCTTCACGCTTTATCCCGCATATAACAGGGTAGGCAGGGAACCTAGTGTACCTCATATTTCGCCGATATTTCGAGGCATTACGTGCGAAAAAGAAGTGGGATTCGAACCCTCAACCGTCGCGTTTATAGTCACCTGCTTGTGCCACTGCGCCACGACAGCCGTTAACCGGATTTATCGCGTATATTTAGTATTATGCATTTTTGGAAACAATTGGAATACTTCTACTATTAGACTCTTCATGGACTACAAAGGAAAGTATTCGAAACGTCGGCTTTCCAAAAAATGTATACATAATACTAAATATTAATATTAATCTGGTCAAAGAGTTTTATTTAAAATATGTAATAATCGTGAAAATCAAATCAGCTTCACGCTGTATCCCGCACACAGCGGGGTAGGCAGAGGGAACCTAGTGTTAAGACACTCTGTTCCCCACTTTCTGCCGAATTCTGGAGGCATTGCGTGTTGAGTGGCAGAACTCAACGCCGCGTTTAGCCTCGACACCAGAGCGAAGAAATGGAAATATAAATTTAAGTAAATATTCCATCTCCTCGAGTGCGATTTTGCAGTCACACTTCGTGCCGCTGCGCCACTACTGGCCTGGCCAATAATCGTGAAAATCAAAAACTTGATATTACTTTTAAATTTTGCTGAAATGGCTTATACTACAGTTATAAATCGAGTTCAAATTGTTCATTTTATTACATAAATTTATATATTGTAATCTATACTTTATAAACCGCATTTATTTACTTAACCAATAGATAAATACTACGTAAAGACAATTTAGTATGAAAGATTTTGCATTAGTAATGGTACCTCCGGGTCTGGTCTTATCATTTTCTTACTATCTCCTATCTTGTTAGTTTAACGGTTGCCCTACTATTTTGCTTGAAGACCCAAATGTAACTTTTTAAATATAATTTATGATTATTTCTGTAATTGTTAGGAAATATAGAGTTCCAGCTTTAATTGTAGACATTGTTTTATTTTTAGTTTCCCCATTTTTCGGCGAATTCTGAAGTTATTGCGTGTTTAGTGGCGGAACTCAACGCCGCAAAAACTCTTTCTTATTATATTTTCTATACTTTACAATTTTTTACCGTTCACGCTGTATCCCGTCTCATAGTAGGGAGTAAGCAGAGGGTATCGAGCATTAAGACACTCCGTTCCCCATTTTCCACCAAATTTTTCGAGGCATCGCATGCTGAGTGGCGGTGCTGAATGTCGAGCTTTTGTCTTGGTGCCAGATCGAACAAATGAAAATATAAATAAATAATAATACATTCCGCCGAGTGGGAATCGAATCCACATCCCTCGCATTGCAGTCACGCTCTCGTGACCCCCCACGACGACCTCAACCTTGTTCTCGACAATACAGTAGGCATTCCTAATGAAAAAGGCCACTATAACGTAAATTGCAGACACGACGTACTGACACTACCCATTTGTCGCTACTAGAGTAGAGTAGTTAGTAGAGACGATCTAATAGTAATAATAAACAATCATCTCAGCACCGGCAGCCCAGTCAAAGCAGGTATCATTATATGACCATAGCTAAATAAACTAACTGGGTCAGCCGGTAGTATACACAGTTAAACCACGTTCACAATAAGTCGAAGAGAATACGAAAAATTATAGAGAAATAACTTTTTGTTTTTCATTTTAAAATAATAATGAGGCCAATCGTGGCGCAGTGGCACGAGGTGTGACTGTAAAACCGACTGGTTGTGGATTCGATCCCCACTCGAGGAGATGAAATATTAGGTGAATTTATATTTCCATTTCTTCGCTCTGGTGTCGAAGTTAAGCGCGGCGTTGAGTTCTACCACTCAACACGCAATGCCTCCAGAATTCGGCAGAAAGTGGGGAACGGAGTGTCTTAACACTACATAGATTCCGTCTGTCTACCGTGCTGTGTGCTAATACAGCGTGAAGCAGATTTGATTTGATTTTAAAATAATATTTTCATCTATTATATGTAGCGTTAACTCCGAATTTTTCTTTTATGAAATGTATGTTAAGAAGCAAATCCATATTTATAAGAATGTTTTTATTATTTAAATTGAATTAAACATATGCACATATGTATGTCCTTGTTGCTCTCACTAAGTCAAGTTCAATTTTTTTTTTGACCTTTATTTATCGCTGGTAAAAAACAATACAAAATATTTTTCTTTTTACTTTAAAGTAAAGCTTGTTAAACCTTTTTTATATTAATAATATTTTTTTAAAGCAACCTCAAAATTTATAATTGTTTCAAATATCTAATCTCCTATGTAAACGGAGTCCACTCTAACAATGGTGGTGTAAGTTGTTGTGGAAATAGAGTGGGTCAGTATCATTAATGCTTACATAGCGCGTGACAACGTAAAATGTGAAGTTATGAGCGTCTTTCGAAACCGATACATTTTACTACTAAACAAAAAAAATTCAGCTTCACGCTGTATCCCGCACACAGCACGGTAGGCAGAGGGAACCTAGTGTTAACACACTCCGTTCCCCACTTACTGCCGGATTCTGGAGACGTTGCGTGTTGAGTGGCAGAACTCAACGCCGCGCTTTGCCTCGACACTAAAGCGAAGAAATAGAAATATAAATTTAAGTAAATATTTCATGTCCTCGAGTGGGGATCGAATCCACAACCAGTCGGTTTTACAGCCACACCTCGTGCCGCTGCGCCACGACTGGCCTCAACGTGATCTATAATAAATGATTGTGAACGTGCTATCTATAGACGATCTGTATTCTGTAAACAAACCGACAACGGTAAGTAAAGTATCCAAAGTGATAAATGGCAATTTTCATTTATTACTGTTTTGAATTACTAGCAAGGGTAGTTTTCGATAATAAATACATTTAAAAGACGTTGTACGTCTTTATATCTATTTTTTGGATATTTAAAAATATCTTCTTGAATAGTTTCAACAAGATTTTGTAGTAATTCAAAACAGGGATAGAAATATATGTGATTTTTCACTTTTTTCGATACTTTACCTAGGAACTATCGAAATGTAGTCAACTAGCGACACAAACGCGGCGTCGCCCGCTTAAGCTTATTGCTATGTTATATTGAAAACCTTTACATAAAATGGAGCCTATGTGATGTTCTAATGTAGAAGCTATATTACTGTAAAGTTTCATCCGATACAGTTCAGGAGTTCCCTCTGACTACCCTGCTATATGCGGGATACAGCGTGAAACTGATTATTTATTTTTACTAAAATTGTATTTATAGTCTAAACTAGACTACTGCCGGTTATATTTTCTTATATAAAATACAAAAAATATATTCACTACGAGTACATCTTCTATACTAAACTAGTCAATACTACTTCTTACCAATTCTATATTATCTAAGAAGAAAAAATATATGTGATTTTTTAAAGCAACATTTATAAATATCTCAATAATAACTTATGTTTAAACGAAGCGTGCCTCCTTTGAAAATAAAGTCATTGACCAGGTGAAAGAAACATTAATATATTCATATAGCAATCATTTATTACAAAATAAACATGTCAGTTGTATAAGAAAAGATTATTTTGAAATTATGCGTGACTGCGATTACAGAAATGCTGATACACTAAAGGAATTTTGTTACGAACTCACGGCGTGTATGCGTTACAGGTATTCAAATGTGTGCATGTAAGAGACTAGCGATCCGCTCGCGGTTTCGCCCGCTTGAACTACATAATTATTATATTAACCAGTCGTGACGCAGGGGCACAAAGTGTGCCTATAAACCGACTGGTTGTGGGTTCGATCCCCACTCGAGGAGATGAAATATTTACTTAAATTTATATACCCATTTTTTCGCTCTGGTGTCGAGGCAAAGCGCGGCGTTGAGTTCTGCCACTCAACACGCAATACCTACAGAAGTTGGCAGAAAGTGAAAAAATCGAAATGTAAAATGTATTTAAGATTTTGTGAAAAAAGACACACCGTTCCCCACTACGGTGTGGAGGGAACCTAGCTTAACACTAGGTTCCCTCTGCCTACCCTGTTGTGTGGAGGATACAGCGTGAAGCTGATTTGTAAAAAAAGACTTTTAAATTCAATACAAAACATTTTCTTTATGATATGTAAATAATTTAATAATTATTATTATTTGTTTTAGATCATGTTCCGAGGCGGCGTGGTGGGCGAGCTGGACGCGAGACGCGACGCCGCCCTCGCGCGCGTCCTCGTGCGCCTCCAGGCGAGGGCGAGAGGGCTGCTGGCACGCCGTCGCGCGCAGAGACTCCGCACACAACACACTGCCGCTAGGTGAATATAGTTATTTTTTTTAGTAATACAGCGTAGTTGAGTTCCGCACGAGTGTTCTCAACTCACGCCTCCAGTCATTCTGGGAACCTGCTTGCCTTCCCTGCTACATTTGAGATTTTAAAGAGTAGTAGATAATGATCCTTTTCTGTCCATAACATTCTGTACTCAAATAAGATTTAATACTTTTTACAAACTTTACCATTTTATTACTCGTATTGTCGCTAGATATAAATTTTTGTTTATAAAAATTTAGTCCCGAAAATATAGTAAGTAAAAAAAATACTAAATCCTATTTCAAAGATTATAAATATGTTTGTAGTTTTACTTAAAAACATAACTAACAGTTAAATAAATTATTTAACATATTGAAATTTACGTTTCACATCATATCAAAATTATGAAACTTTCAATATTGAGAGATGCTGCGTCTATAATAGTCGCGTGTCACACGCACAGATTCCTCTCATTCCTTTTAATGCGATGACTTGGAACAGTAAAAAATTGAGGCCAGTTGTGGCGCAGGGGCACAAAGTGTAACTGTAAAACCGACTGGTTGTGGGTTCGATCGTGACTCGAGGAAATGAATAACTATTTTTTAATATTCTCATAAATATTTCATTTCTCCTGAGGCCAGTCGTTACGCAGGGGCACAAAGTGTGACTGTAAAACCGACTGGTTGTGGGTTCGATCCCCACTCGAGGAGATGTGAATATTTACTTAAAATTTATATTTCCATTTCTTCGCTCTTGTGGAAGCAAAATAAAAGAACGGAGTGCCTTAACGCTAGGTTCCCTCTGCCTACCCTGCAGTGTGCGGGATACAGCGTGACGCTGATTTATTTATTTTTTTAATTTAATATTCTCATTTCTTCGATCTGGTATCTATATCTTCTTGACAGCGTGAAACTGATTTATTTTTATTTGAACTTTATTGTAATTTGGAAAAAAATATATTTTGCAGCTGTCACGAAATGTTAAGTATTGATTACGAATAAGAAATAAGTGTCGATACTATATAGATAAGATTTATAATAAGTCTCTATTATCCGAGAATAATATTTACTTGAATATGCATTATGGGAGTCAATACTATGTTTAAAAGAAGAGTATTATACAAAAAAAAATGCTATTTCTTCATATAAAAATTATATTATTAAAGAAAAAAGCAATAATAGAGGCTGGTCGTGAGTTTTATTCCCACTTGGAGAAATTAAATATTTAATATTTTCAATTCTTCGCTCTGGTGTCGAGACATAGTGCGGCGTTAAGTTCCGCCCTTGAACACGCAATGCTTCCCGAAATCGGCGTAAAGTGGTGAGCGAAATGTCTTAACACTAGGCTCCTACTGCCTACCCTGCCACATGCGGCATACTGTAAGTTCACTTATAAACTGAAAAAAAAGCCAATTATTAATAATATTTTCTGTCTCTATTAATAGTAATCTCTGTCTCTATTAATAGTAATTTATCTCTATTAATAGTCATTTCCTTCTAATAAAACAGATGCGTACAACGCAACGTGCGCGCGTTCCTGGCGGTGCGGGACTGGCCGTGGTGGCGGCTGCTGGTGCGCGTCACTCCGCTCCTCGCCGTACACCGCACAGAGCACAGACTCAAGCAGGCACAGGTAAGGATATTATTTTGATATCATGTTCTTTGTGTGAGTGGTCAAGTCATAGGTTGTGGGTTCGGTTTCCACGCGAGGAAATAAAAAAAAATATTTTTTTGCTCTGATGTTGAGGCGAATCGCGGTGTAGAATTACGCCACTCAACACGTAATATTTGCAGAATTGGGTGAAAAGTGAGGAGCGTAGTGTCCTAACATTAAGCTACCTCTGACTATCTGGGATTCATGGTGAAGTTGAAAAATCAATACTAATCAAAAACTTTGACACTACGTCTTAGTTAACAAAATACTACGATATATATTATAATTTTTTTGTATACAAATTTGGAAGCTGTATTTGGAAGCTTGTGCATAATCACGAATTATTCTATAGAAAAAGCAGTTTAACGTTTACTTTTAGAATTAAACATTATTTTTTTCTCATTCAAGGAAAAGTAATTAAAGTGAATACGTACCATACATACATACATACATACATACATACATACATACATACATACATACATACATACATACATACATACATACATATGACTGACGCAGTCGCAAGCCGCAAAGTGTACAGTGGGTGTACGACCACTTGTCGGCCCACCGTACAGTTTCTACTTATTTTTATATTGTTTAACACTAGGTGGCAACTGCCCACCTTGCTTTGTGTACGCACACAGCAGGGAAAGGAAAAGGGAACCTAATGTTACGAAACCTTTCTTTCCGCTGAATTCTTACGAAAATGATCGCCGCGCTTTGGCTCGATGACAAATCGAAGAAATGAAAATATTAAACATTTCATTTCCTCGAATGGGAATCGAACCCACAATCTCTTGCGCTTATAGTCACACGCTTGCTCCACGTCTGGCCTCCAACCGTACAGTTCCCAATAATAATTACATTTACACTTTCTCTACGCGTTTTTTCTTATAAGAAAACCAGTCGACGCGAGTATCGGGTAGACGGAATGTCTTTACTGTTGCGAAGTAAAGATAAACAACTTACATTACATAATGATATGAAGCACCGCAATAATTTTATAAGGAAATATTGTTTCTAAATTATGTAGGTATATGTAATATATGTATGCACTGTAGTGTCACAATCTGTTGTTATATTATTTGAAAGAACCAGCTTCACGCTGTATCCCGCACACAGCAAGATAAGCAGAGCGAACCTAGTGTTTAGACATTCCGACTTTTTTTGAGGTATTGTTGAGTGGCGGAACTCAACGCCAGGGTTCTGCGTTAGTGCCAGAGCGAAGAAATATTAAATAATAATTCATTCCCTTGAGAGGGGATCGAACCCACAACCTCCGCGTTACAGTCGTACCGTTGTGTCTGCGTCACGGCGACTTCTGTTTTTATATTATTTAAATAGACATTATAATTATTATGATTCTTACTAAGAAAAAACATATTTGACGAAGGTTAAATACGAATCTTTTTGTTGCTAGGTTCTCATTGCTTAGATTTTAGACGGTGAAAATTAAAGATAGTCAATCTATATTAAAATTCTTGATTTCAAAAAGGAAATGCACATTTGTGGGACTGTAAACGCGACTGGTTGCGGGTTCGATCTCCACTTTAGGTTATGGAGTATTTATTTTAATTTATATTTTCAATTCTTCTCTCTGGCAACGAGATAAAGCGCGGCGTTGATTTTTACCACTCAACACTCAACGCCTCCGGAATTCTGCGTAAAATGGAGAACGGAGTGTCTTATCACTAAATTATTCGATGTGTGCGTGATATAGCGTGAAGCCGATTACAAAATTATTACTAGCAAGCGACGCCACTATATTAATGTCGAAATAGATCTCCTATATCGCAGAGGTTATCTCGCGGCCGAGTTTTATTCACTAGCTAACAACACCACTTCCTGCTTTTATAGATGTGAATTAAAGATTCACGGCGGGGGTCAACGACCTGAGATCAAAGTGCATAATAAACTTTGTAATTGAGGAAGAGGATTTGATCGCAGCCTTCGTAATAAGCCATTGTTTTAGCTGATGCTTACAATGTTCACAAAAATACATCACATACCAGTTGGTTGAACAACAGTTTGTACCGCTCTTCCACTGTGTGTTTGTTGAATATCAGTTTTTTTTCTGATGTATGATTATTTATCTTATATAAGTAAACGCCCCACTCGAGGAGATGAAATATTTACTTAAATTTATATTTCCATTTCTTCGCTCGGGTGTCGTGGTTAAGCGCGGCGTTGAGTTCTGCCACTCAATGCCTCCAGAATTCGGCAGAAAGTGGGGAATGGAGTGCCTTAACACTAGGTTCCCTCTGCCTACCTTGCTGTGTGCGGGATACGGCGTGAAGCTGATTTATTTATTACGTTATTAAATGCTACCAATAACATTAAAAAATAAATTAAATAAACTAGCTTCACGCTGTATCCTGCACACAACTGAGGCTGGGGAACCTTGTGTTAAAACACTCCGGTGAGTGGTGAAACTCTACCACGTTTTACCTCGACACCAGACCGAAGAAATGGAAATATAAATTAAAACAAATATTTCATTTTCTCGAGTGGGGATCGAACCCACAACCAGTCGCGTTTATAGTCACAGTTGGTGCTACTGCGCCACGACTGACCTGAAAATATATATAGAAATATGTATATATGATTTTCGTGTCGCAGTAAGAAGTGGAGACCTCACATCCAGCTAATCTATGAACAGGTTAGATGGACATATAAGCGGTGTGTCTGCCATCTTACTGCTGTTTCCGGTCAAACAGGCTTAGATACAAATTATTCTAAGAGTAAAGCTTTAAAGAAGTTAAATATATTACAAGGTTTTACAGCATTTTAATATATATTGTGGATATTAGTTGTAAATGTGGGTAGTTGAATCGTATTTTATAAAACGATTTATATTTAGAGGCCAGTCGTGGCGCAGGGGTACAAAGTGTGGCTGTAAATCGATTGGTTGTGGGTTCGATCACCATTCGAGAAGATGAAATATTTACTTAAATTTATATTTCCATTTTCTTCGCTCTGGTGTCGAGGCTAAGCGCGGCGTTAAGTTATGCCACTCAACACGCGATGCCTCCAGAAATTAGCGGAAAGTGGGCAACGGAGTGTCCTAACACTAGGTTCCCTCTGCCTACCTTGCTGTGTGCGGGATACAGCATGAAGCTGAAAATAAAAATTATGTTTATATGGACATGTAGAATTTGTGACAGTCAATGCCATGATTATGGGTACGATTCCCGCAACACGGCGTGAATTATTTACATATCCTTACTAAGGCACGACAAAACACGGTGTTGAGTTACGCTACTCAACACGCAATGTATCAAACATTCGGGGAAAGTGGGAAATGGTTTGTTCTTGACACTAAGTTCCCTCTGCATACTCTGTTGTATGCGGGATACAGCGTGAAGCTGAAAAAAAAAACAAGATTACGCACATACTGTAGGTACTCCACGTCCTATTAAATTCACATTACGGTTTGTAAAATATTATCGACTTGTTTATCAAATCCGCTTACTCTTTTCCGGTTGTCGATTAAAAATATTTTTTGGAACATAAAAAATATAGTAATTAAATTTATCTCTTGTACATATTGGTTTAACAAATTACATAATCACTATATATTATAGAATATTTGTTGTATTAAATCTGTATATTTCCTGTTACGGACGAAGCAATCGTTAAAAAAATAAGTTTCTTAATTCTATTAATTTTATAAAAAACATAAGTCACCATATTTGTTGATCTCACCTTTTAAAGCTTTAAAGCACTTTAAGAAAAAAAAACTTTTTTAGAAAACGTATAAATATTTGAAAGTAGCGGGATTTGAACGTACACCTTTAAATTTGTTAAAAAGTATTTAATAAATAGTATTCCCTTTTACCAAACGATAACTAAGTCCCTACAGAGATGCTAACAAGATAAATAAGTTGTAAGTGTATAATAATTTCGAAGTAGCTTTTTTTTTGGATTTAACCACAAATATATAGTTTTCAATAAAGGCTATTAACAAACAGGCAGACGGACGGACAACAAAGCGATCTTTTAAGGCTTTCTTTTTTCCTTAAAAGATAGGGAACCCTAGATAGAAAAAAAATATCCAAAAAAACAACAAAATATTTAATTATAACCATAGTTTTAATCTTAAAATCCTATATGGAATATGTGATAAATAGAAACTTGTATCGACATGATGTCGCTTGATCCGACAAGCTATGTTGTATTATCAAGTTATGAGACCAACGTCGATTATGACATCTGTAGGTATATATAGTACGGTCAACAAGTCGTGACCGCCCTGAAGTTAGGTTTTTGGAACTTACGCGCGTTTTTCATATGGAAAGGAAATATTCAAAAGTAAGGGAAATTCTTGCGGAATCCCCTGCGCCACGACTGGCCTCAGTCGTAGCACGTCGTCGCACAAAATGTGACTGTAAACGCGACTGGTTGCAGGTTCGACCCCCACTCTAGGAAATTAAATATATTTTTAAATTAGTATTTCCATTTCTTCACTCTGGTGTCGGGGCATTGAGTTCCGATCCATACGCAATGCCGCCAGAATTTGGCGGAAACTGGGGGAACAAAGTGTCTTAATATAAGGTTCCCTCTGCTCACCCGGCTGTGTGCGGAATACAACGTGAAACTAATTTATTTTTAAGAGCAAACCTAATATCAAATCTGCGTAGCCAATCCTAATTTAGCTACACGGAATCGGCCACAACTTGTTGCCCGTACTGTACGCTGTTATGTTAACATACCACATGTCTATTATGTCACCCAAAGTGCCAAAGATTTATGTAAACCAATCTTTCCGGTCATTGGGCTCAATACGTATCAATTTTCTCTTGTCGAATGTGCTTTGTTGTCGTTTGTCGTCGTGTGGTTTTTTTACCATGTTAAATCTTTACTTGATTTTATGTGATATTTATATATATATATATATATATATATATATATATATATATATATATATATATATATATTAATTTCTTACTTATTGCACTCATAATGTACTATAATATACTGCATATCTTGGAAACATATCACGTTTCGTTCTCACAATAGCATTCCTTTATTGCATAAGAATCCGCGGATCCTTATCTTCAGATATATGATGTGCGTCAAATATAAAAGTAAAAAAAAATAGTAATGTACCAGATAGGTATAAATAAAATAATGCAGCT
The DNA here is from genome assembly GCA_013421005.1 of Heliconius erato x Heliconius himera. Taxonomy (NCBI): domain Eukaryota; kingdom Metazoa; phylum Arthropoda; class Insecta; order Lepidoptera; family Nymphalidae; genus Heliconius; species Heliconius erato x Heliconius himera. Next base: position 11,345 of record JAATLQ010034637.1, read on the forward strand.
TCACGCTGTATCCCGCACGCAGCAGGGTGTACGCGGAGGAAACGAAGTGTTAAAACACTCCATTCCCCACTTTCCGCCGAATTTTGGAGGCATTGCGTATTGAGTTTCGGAAATCAACGCCGCTCCTTGTCTTATTACCGGAGCAGAAGAAAAAGTTAATCTTTCTCTAAGCGGAAATTTAACCCACAACCATCACTTTTAGTCAGACCCTGTGACGCTGCACAATGATTGCCTCAAATAAAAAAAAAACTTTGAAACAAAATCCATCTAATATTTAGAATAGTATTTTTGAAATTAAATAATTTACATATAAGATACTTATTTTAACTGATAACCAAATGTCACCCACGATAAAAATTAATGACAGCAAAAAAATGTAACAACTTTTATCGAAGAAAGATTTCAACTTTGTGGGTGGCAAACATATGGTAAATATTGATAAAAAATATTCTGTTGAAACAAATAAAAAATATATTTTTAGCATTTTTAAAGTGTTATTCCCCACTTAGGAAAGAAAAATATTTATTTAGAAAACGTCGGTTTCCAGGAGGCGCGGGTTCGAGTCCCGCTACGTTAAAATTTTTATACATTTTCTAAATAAGTAAAGAATATATTAAAAAAAAACAGCTTCACGCTGTATCCCGCATACATCAGGGTAGGCAGAGGGAACCTAGTGTTAAGACACTCCGTTCCCCACTTTCTGCTGAATTCTGGAGGCATTGCGTGTTGATTAGCAGGACTAAACGCCGCGCTTTGCCTTGACACCAGATCGAAAAAATATAAATTTAAGTAAATGTTTCATTTCCTCGAGTGGGGATCGAACCCACAACCAGTCGGTTTCACAGTCACACTTTGTGCCACTGCGCTACGACTGGCCTCAAAAAAATATATATTTCTTCTTTTTTTTTCATTAATGGAAATTACAATACTTATTGGGGTTGGGATTACCATAAAGTGGTAATATTAACGATCATTTAATGTTTTTTTTATTCTTATTACTACATCAATATTCATACAATTATGTTAATAATGATTTCAGTTTAATTTGTTCAGTTTTTTAATGATGTTTTTCTTTAAAGTGCTGATATATATTGTTATATTTAATTACAATAACATTTAAGATTTTTGTTTAAATGTGTTATGATTCGTTACAAATAACCAAAAAATTTTAACGTAGCGGGTTTTGAATCCGCGCCTCTTTGGAACTAAGCCATACGTGTGACCAACTAAGCCATACGTTCTCATCGAACTGCGTCGTAATTCTTATAAGCTTGTTACAACTTATTTATGTTGTTAGCATCACTGTAAGGAGATTTTAATTTAATTTTGGAATTTTCACAAAAATTACAAATTAATAATGAAGTTATAGTTGTTTCTATTACTCTAAAACGGAGATCATTTTCCTATTATATATACTTTGATACCTAAAATTACCGTTCATTTAAAAAAAATCGCTGTCTTCAGTGAGCGCAGCGGCACACCGTGTGACTGTAAAACCAACTGGTTGTGGGTTCGATCCCCACTCGAGGAGATGAAATATTTATATTTAAATTTATATTTCCATTTCTTCGTTCCGATATCAAGACAAAGCGCGGCGTTGAGTTCTGGCACTCAATATGCAATACCTCCCGAATTCGGCAGAAAGTGGGGAACGGAGTGTCTTAACACTAGGTTTCCTCTGCCTACCCTGCTGTGTGCGGGATACAGCGTGAAGCTGATTTTGATTTTATTTGATTTATTTAAAATTCTATGACACTTTGTAAACTCGTAACAGCGACCAAATACGATGGGGAAAGCCGACAGCTAAGCCATATTGCAATTAATATTAATACCATATATGGAATACTCTCTCAAGCTGATAGCTAGTACATATATACTTTAACTATAACTAGAAAGTGACACCATCATTTCTTACTGATTAAATTAACCTGGTTTGACTTTTTATCTGGACTGCCCTATAAACAACATAGATGTGAAATATTTAAAATGTATTTAATATTGAGGCCAGTCGTGGCGCAGCGGCACAAAGTGTGACTGTAAAACCGACTGGTTGTGGGTTCGATCCCCACTCGAGGAGATGAAATATTTACTTAAATTTATATTTTCATTTCTTTGCTCTGGTGTCGAGGTTAAGTACGGCGTTGGGATACAGCGTGAAGCTGATTTTTTATTTAATATTGAATATTGAAATATTTAAAATATCAACTTTCTTTATCAAATCTTGCAATAATAATAAATGGATACTTATGCTTATTAAATTTTGTATATACGTTTTCCTTTTTTTTAACTACACGCTGTATTCCGCAAAGCAGGAGAGGCAGAAATTTTTGTAATTTGAGTATCTAGTATTAAGAAACTCCGTTCCCATTAAGACTCCCCACCGCTGAATTCTGGAAACATTGCGGGTTGAGTGGCGGAACTCAACGCCGCAATTATATATACATAAATATAAAGCAGCACGTAACTACCAGAAAAAAAACGGTAAAGACGTTCACTAGACGATTACAACCTTGCTTGATATACTTAGGATCAATCATAGAATAAACAATCGCTATTCTTTAATACAATTATAAATAGTCAGTCGAGTGTAAACAATAAAAAGCATACCGTTCTACGGTCTTCCATAAAGAGAGATAGCATTCAATCCGGTAATTAGATCAGGGTTTAAAATAACTGCATACAATGTAAAAACTCAGTGATGCTAACCCATTCGTGTTGCGACGGTTGTAACGGGTTCTATTCCCACGCTTGAGAGTTTCTTAGAATAGGGACGCTTAAAAAAGTTATTGTATGATAAATATGTACAATGGATGAACAATATCTTTGTTTTTTTTTTGCTGTTTAGTTTAGATCTGTGTTATTGGTGCTACATATCGATATGGTATATAATGGGAGATTTTTTTAAAATGAATTTCTTCTATCTCTTTTTCTTCAGCTTCACGCTGTATCCCGCAAGTTAGGCGGAGGGAACCTAGTGTTAAGACACTCCACTCCCCACTTTCCGCTGAAGTCTGGAAATATTGTGTGTTGAGTGGCGATAGTCAACGCCGCGTTTTGTCTCGACGTTAGAGCGATTTTATTCCCTCGAGTGGAAATCGAACCCACAAACGTTTACAGCCACACGCTTGTGCCCCCACCACAACTGAACCTGGCTGAGCTGATTGTGATATGGAATATTTATGATAATAATTAATTTGACCTAAGTTATAATTAAATAATTGTGTTGTTATTACAGTCAGTTAACATTAATAAAACAGTTTCAGAGACAGGTGAATATACGAAGATGACAAATTTTCTTTGTTTTGCCTTTTGGGAACAAAAAGTGTTTTATTTCTCATTGTTTTTCATAGCCCGAGTGGAACTATTATAATTTGTTTTGACTTTTTATATCCAGTTTTTATATAATTTGCCACAGATTATAGGTACACAATAACAAGAAAATGTAATATTAAATAAATAAATAAATCAGCTTTACGCTGTATCCCGCACACAGCAGGATAGGTAGAGGGATCCTAGTGTTGAGACACTCCGTTCCCCATTTTGTGCCGTATTCTGGAGGCATTGCGTGTTGAGTGGCAGAACTCAACGCCACGCTTAACCTCGACACCAGAGCGAAGAAATGGAAATATAAATTTAAGTAAATATTTCATCTCCTCGAGTGGGGATCGAACCCACAACCAGTCGATTTACATTTACACTTTGTGCCCCTGCGCCACGACTGGCCTCTAAATGTAATATTATTATTAAGTATACTTGAGGCCAGTCGTGGCGCAGGGGCACAAGCGTGTAAGTGTAAAAACGACAGAATTCGTCGGAAAACGGAGAGTGGAATGTCTTAACATTAGGTTCCCTCTGCCACCCTGCTACTACATGCGGGATACAGTGTGAAGTTGAAAAAAATAAATATTCTTTTCATAAATAGTCCTAAGTTTTTGGACGTGTCTTTCCTCTAACGGAAGCAACAAGCTTGTCGTGGTATTGAGAATATGATAGTAACAGTAAAAGCTTTCAACTACAGGTCTCTAAATACTTATAGGGAAAATGTTTATAGTAAAACCTTCTCATATTGAGAAACAATGTATTAGATGGAAATCTAAAAATCTGACGTCTACATCTATAGATAGAACTCTACATCGATCTCTATCTTTTTTTATCAGTTTCACGCTGTAGCCCGCACACAGCAGGGTAGACAGAGCCAACCAAGTGTTAAGATACTCCGTTCCCCACTTTCCGCTAAATTCTGGAGACGTTGCGTGTTTAGTGGTGGAACTCAACGCCGCACTTTACCGCGATACCAAAGCGAAGAAATGAAAATATGAAATATTTCACATCCTCGAATGAGGATCAAACCCCTATGCTGTCGCGTTTACAGCCACACGTTGTGCCCTTCCGCCACGTCTGGGCTCAACGTTTTTTTTAATCACAACAAACTGCTGTTTAGTGCTAAAAAATACATTCTAATTTTTCAAGTATACTTACATACAAATAGCTTATTTAAGCTAATTATAATAGATTTTAGCATATAAACGCAATATACGGTTCTTATAGATTTCATTTTCCGAGTTGTGAAAGCTGACATATATGACAGTGGAATAACAAAACAGTTTACGCATGGCTGGATCTAGTGGGAGTTTGATGTTTTGTATGGAATGGCTAAACTTGACAATGTCTAAAGGCCGTCGTGGCGCAGTGGCGCAAGAGTGTGTCTGTAAACGCAACAGGTTCAATTCTAAGTCGAGAAACTGAAATATTTAATATTATTATTTCTTCGCGAAGTGAAATATTTATTTACATTTATATTTTCATTTCTTCGCTCTGGTGTCGAGGCAAAGCGCGGCGCTGAGTTCCGCCACTCAACACGTAATGCCTCCAGAACTCGGCGGAAAGTGGGGAACGGAGTGTCTTAACACTAGGTTCCCTCTGCCTACCCTGCTGTGTGCGGGATACAGCGTGAGGCTGATATATATTTCTTCGCTCTGGTGTCGAGTTCTGCCACTCAACACAACCTCTCCAAATTTCGGCACAAAATAGAGAGCGGAGTGTCTTATCACTAGATTCCATGAGCCTATATTCCTGCTGTTTGCGGGATACAGCGTGATACTTTAAAAAAATCGTTTTTTCATATCTACAGAAACGTTATACGACTTATTTTAATTTAAATATTATATAGGAAGGGCTCAACTGCGTGGTTGTGGGTAGCTGTGGCGACCGCAGTGCCATCGCTTATATAATACCACATTGCATTGGTACCTACCGTGTCAACTTACTAAGTGGGAGTGGGAGTGGAAAGGAAACATTTCTTGTTCAAGTTTTCTCTTTAATGGTCGTAATTAAGTATAGAATTTTAAAGCGGTCTCTCTCTACATGATTTTCTCTTCCCGTACAAGAAAGTACGCACAAACGTACGTACCGTGTGCGTCGCGTTATACTTAGTTCTTTTTTTTTTTGCTGATGGATACCTAGCAGTCGTTTAATTGTGGGTTCTTTTTTGTTTATTATTATTATTTTTTGTTAGAATTTATTTAATTTAGGGTTACGTGTCATTTTTGTTTGAGTGATTTGCACGTTATAGTTGGTTCTGTATAATAATAATTATTTTATTTAATAAAAAATCCAACGCCCGTCTCATTATTCTCACTATCATTATATGTTTTAAAAATTAAAAAAGATATATGTAATCAAACCAAACGAGACTTCGCCCGCTTAAACTTAATCTTATATTTTAAATAAATTATACAAAAAACTATTCATAAGTTATAATATATGTGTTATTTTTTATTTGTATTACTGTAAAACTTTGATCTAAATCCGTTCAGTAGTTTTTGAGTGAAAGTGGAACAAACATGCACACTCACAAATTATAACATTTACAATATTAGTATATGATGTTAAATTAAATCATACATGTAATTACGTAGCGTTTTATAAAATATATTTTCTATTTACTTTTTTTAATAAAAAATAAACAAAATTATTCTATATTTATATATATTATTATAGCCCAGTGTACCACCGGCCTATGATTGTATATGATTGTCAATTTACGAGTATGATCGCCGCATTCAATCATCGTTGCGCTCTATTTCACCACAGTTTCACTCATTTGCATAAACCGGTGTTGTATAGACCTATTACAAACTTACTATGGAGTTAAAATAAATCAGCTTCACGCTGTATCCCGCACACAGCAGGGTAGGCAGAGGGAACCTAGTGTTAAGACACTCCGTTCCCCATTTTCTGCCGAATTCTGGATGCATTGCGTGTTGAGTGGCAGAACTCAACGCCGCGCTTGTCCTCGATATCAGAGCGAAGAAATGTAAATATAAATTTAAGTAAATATTTCATTTCACAGCCAGTCGGTTTTACAGTCACATTTTGTGCCCCTGCGCTACGACTGGCCTCGTGGCCAAACTATGGAGTTTATTTATATTTATTAGTTTTATGGTATTTATGCAATAAAATGTATTGTATTTTTGACATTTTTAAAGTGCCACCAAGTATTCTATTCTCAAAAAAGAAAAATATTTTTTTTAGAAAATGTTTAAGAATTTCAACGTTATTTAAAGTGTTATCATATCATCATAAAAATGTAATAATCACGTATCTTTATAAAGTTGTATATTAAATGCTTAAACATTATATTTTTTTGTAAGGCAATTAGCGAATGACAGTATAAAAATTTAGAAAGAGTCTATGCTCACTACTAATTTTATAGATGGTACAAATTTTATTATGAACGGAAAGAAAGGTTAAATACTATTACTTTACTCTCCACTCTCCGCCTAAACGAATTCTCGTGTCGAATGGTGTCTGGTGTCAAATATTCTTTGGACAGGAATACAATACCACAATCTTTCTTTATACACAAAAAAAAGTGGTTAACTACAAAGTAATTAAAATTAACTATATTCAAAAGACTTGATCGCTAATATGAAACGTATTTTTAATTGTATAATTATTGCAAACTTTCTCATATCTTCAGTTTATAGTATTTTAATCCAAATAAATATATTTAAAACAAGTTTATTTTAAATATAGAATTTTATGCAGTTAAAGCTAACCAAAAAGAATTTGAAATACCGATAAAAGATTATAAACCTGCTTTCGCACATCCAAATGCAAATAAACGTCGGGTCGTGTCGTATTTTAAAATTGTGCAAGTCGACTATTTCGTTCTTATATTGTTATAAAAATTATTGTTATATAAATATTTTACTCATTTACGCCTAAATAAATTTAGGCAATACCCACGTAGTAGAAAACAAAATAAGCAATCATTATATTTTTTTATTTGCTTCACGCTGTATCCCGCATAGTAGGATAGGATATGATAGGAGTAGGATAGCCAGTGAGAAGCTGAAAACCTAGTTTCAAGACACTCCGTTCCCATTGAGACACTTGCGTCACTTTTCACCGAATTTCGGAGGCATTGCGTGTTATGTGGCGGAACTCATCCATCGTCATCCTTAGTCTCGTTACCAGAGAAAATGAAAATTTTAATATTTCATTTCCTCGACTATACACCAAGGATAAACAAGAAACAAGCAAATTACGTTCCTTATTTTTGCTTTTATTATAAGTATTAAAAAATAATGTTATTTTTTATATTAAAAATAGTTCGCCGTTGAGCTCCGCCTCCGCCCAACACAAGAAAGTGATCAAAGGAGTGTCTTAACACTAGGTTCCCTCTGCTTACCCTGCTATATGCGGAATACAGCGTGAAGCGTGGAAAAAAATTATAGAGCATTGTGTAACGACACAATAATTATAATATTTTCGTCAATATCATTAAATAAGTTATTTACTTTTTACTTTGTGATATTGACATAGGAAAAGTGTGACTGTTTTTTACATATATTTTTTTCTTTTTCCAGGATGAACTGGAAACACTTCGCGCGAAACTGGACAAGGTTGAAAACGAACGCACACTCTACAAAAATGAAACAGAAAAACTTGAAACAAAGGTAGGTGTTTCTTTTTGGACATTTTTCAATCCCTTTTTTGACACGACATGTAACGCCAGTACGAAGTGACTGAAATCCGTAAAAACAATAAATTTTATATTATTTAAGATACTATAGCTACATATCAGTATACAGTCAACGTGAAAAATTATTTTTGTAATTTTTTTTTTTGATATCATTTTTGATATATATATATATATATATATATTTGTTTTTCTTATTTCATTTTTTTTATTTTTTTAATGTATTTCTTTGAATTTTGATTTATTTTTGATTGATGAAAATGAAAAACGTTAACATTTCATAGTTCATTTCATAAATATATTATTATACAAGACAATATTCTATTAGGCATCTCTAAAAAATTAGCTGGCATTCTTCTTGGTAGAAGACGTTTATCTCGTACGTGATCAACGAGAAATAGATAAGCCATGCCTGATGTATATATAGTAGGTATTTTATCCAATTATCGTAGAAAATCTATTTTGAAATTAATTAATATTGGCCTTTAGTTCTTGCAAAGACTTAGGTATCAGCTTCACGCTGTATCCCGCATACAGCAGGATAGGCAGAAGGAACCTAGTGTTGAGACACTCAGTTTCGCTACTTTTGTCGAATTTTCGAGACGTTGCGTTTTGAGTGGCGATAGTTAAAGACGCGCTTTGCCTTGTTTCCAGAGCGAAGAAATGAAAATAATATAGTAGGGATCGAACCCGCTACCGACGCGTTTACATCTGCCTCTCTCTCAATATGGTGTCACTTTATATTTTCTACTATTAATAATACAACTTGGATACATAAAACGGTCGTCAAAAGGTTATGACAACAGTTTAATACAACTTTCTAAAACCTGGTAAAATTCCATAATTTCTGGTATTTACAATATTAATAGGGAAATTTCTCATAAAATAGATTTTAATTATATAAATGTTAATGCCACTCAACACGCAATGCCTCCAGAATTCGGCAGAAAGTGGGGAACGGAGTGTCTTAACTCTAGGTTCCCTCTGCCTACCCTGCTGTGTGCGGGATACAGCGTGAAGCTAATTTAAATGTTAAATTTATAAGTAATGCACATGATTCTTTATATTATTATTTAAATCAGTATAGATTCAACTCTAAGCGTTTTTGGTATGAGAAAAGAAATTTTCGACGATCCCTAGTATGTATAGAGAAATTTAAAAGTTGCAAATGTTGTTCTCTCGCTTATTGCTATTTTGAACTAAAAAAAGAGAAGTTTTAGATTAAATGTCCGTTTAAAAAACGCATTAATAACTATTTATTTGAAATTTTGAAAAAAATAACATTAAAAATAGTCTTCTTTTAGTTCAGTCTTACAGTCATCAGATTTTTAATAATAAAAAAAATCTCGTTTAATAATATATTTAAAAGACAGAATTAATTGTTTTGAATTAAACATTTTAAAATTAAATTATTTTTTTGTTTATTAAGGTTATTAACTTTTTAGGCATGATGATTTTGTATTGAATGAATATTATGTAGATATATTTTGATGAAACCTGTATTGTAACCGACACGGTCCCATCTCTACCATATGTAAACCTTGACTCGATTCGGGTCATTTGCTCCTCATCGAATATTTGATTTTAAACTAAATTCTAAAAAGTAGAAGCCAGTCGTGGCGCAGAGGCACAAAGTGTGACTGTACAATCTGGTTGTGGATTCGATCCCCACTCGGGAAAGTGAAATATTTATTTACATTTATATTTTCATTTCGCTCTGGTGTCGAGGCAAAGCGCGGTGCTGAGTTCCGCCACTCAACACGCAATGCCTCCAGAACTCGGCGGAAAGTGGGGAACGGAGTGTTTTAACACTAGTTTCCCTCTGCCTACCCTGCTGTGTGCGGGATACAGCGTGAAGCTGATAAAAAAAACTAAATTCTTTTCAAAATATCAAGTTATTTTAGCGCTTTTTTCTATAAAGACTAGTAACATAACATCAAAATACGATGTTAGATTATATGTATCTATAAATATTTAATAACGAATTTTTGTCATATTTTTGTATGTATTTTACGACTTCTCGAAAACCATTATAATTGTTTTATTAATAGTTTAGAATTTCACACGTATTATTAATAAAAATTAACTATGTAATAATACAGGCAATTTTAGAGGTTAATATTTAAGTTTAATAATTATGAGCATTATTTGATGCCAGTCGTGGCGCAGGGGTATAAGCCTGTGACTGTAAACGCGACAGGTTGTAAGTTTGATTCCCACTCGAGGAAATGTAGTATGTAATATTTTCCTTTTGCTCGCCCTGTTTACTAAGCAAAGCGCGGTGTTGAGCTCCGCTACTCAACACGCAATACCTATAGACTTAACTGCGGTATATAAAGTGAAGCTGAAAAAAAGATTTGAGCTTTAGTAATTTTATTTACTTTTCATTGAATACAAAATAAATAAACATAGCCTCAGTCAGATGTATTTTAGTCTTCACACGTTTTAATGTTGTTTTCTTAGATGTAATTTTAGAGCCTTCTTATAATAATAAGTGAATCACTGGCGGTGTATACTTATAACTTTTAGATGAGGTTCTAGGCATCGTAAATTGATTAAATTGCATTCTAGATAATATCGAACACATTAAAAGTTTTTTTTAAGTAGGAAGTCTCTCAGTTCTCAATTTCCATAAACTTTGTTGAATGTCATAAGATTTTAAATGATACTTTTTAACCGGATTTATTGCGTATATTTAGTGCTAGCATTCCGCTCGCAGCTTTGTCCGCGAAATCCGATTTTTTAAATTATAGCCATAAGGCTATAATTAAAAAATTAAAAGCTTGCTTGTATTATATATATTTTTTGTAAATATTTTTCATTCATAAAAAGTATCCTATATCCATTCTAATACCTTTATGAACATATGTACAAAGTTTCTTGACAATCGGCTTAGCAGTTTTGGCGTGAAAGCGTAACAAACAAACATTCACATTTATAATATTATAGTATGATTATAATTTTTTTGGAAACCCGACGACTTGTTCACTTGGCAGTCGTCGGTTGTCACGGATAGACCTGGATTGCTTATCGTGTGTTAAAATGATTTCTCAATAATCAGTCACGGAAAGTACGGTCAACGAGTCGTGGCCGAAATGGCCGGCCAGATTTCATTTTACGATTTTTCTTACATCTACTACCTTACCGTGTGAACATTGCGCAAAAGTTCAAAAAACCTAACTGCACGCCACGACTTGTTGACCGTACTGTATATATGTATATTAAGGTCCCATTTGCTGCTACATTATTATTATTGAAGAACAATTTCCTGTAATCAAGTTTTTTTTGAACTTTTTGAGACAACTTTTATAATATTATATAAAATAAAAGTTTTATGCTAAGGTCCGGATACGAGGTGTCATTATAATAATAATATACAAGCGTTAAGTAGGTGGGTGAGATGTTTTTGCGATATTTTTCGAATTATCTCGAAGAGTTAATTCGATATTCGAATGCAAGTTATAGTTTAAAAAAATAAATAAATCAGCTTCACGCTTTTATCCCGTTCACAGCAGGTTAGGCAGAGGTAACCTAGTGACACTAGGACACTATGTTCACCACTTTCCACCAAATTCTGGAGGCATTGCGTGTTAAGTGGCGGAACTCAACGCTGCTTTTAACTCGAATTTCCTTCTGCCTACCTTGCGATATGAGAGATATAGCGTGAAGCTGAAAAAAAATATATATCAAAAGTGGATTTTTTATATAAAACCTCATAACTCTACAGACATACTCTTCACCCTTCTTTTACATTCCTTCTTGTATTATTATTTTTTTTATTTTTAAAGCGTTATTCTAAAAACGCCTCCTGGAAACCGACTAGGCCCGACCAGGACCGACCTGGTCGGTTTTTGAGGAGGCGCGGGTTCAAGCCCCGCTACGTTCAAATTTTTATACATTTTCTTAATAAACATTTTTTATATCTACTCTAAACCTAACGTAAGTCTAAACGAGTTCTTTTTCTTATCTTTTTTTTCTTTTTTTTTATTCTACATCTCGTCTTATTTTTAAATGTTTATATATTTTAATTTTGAAACTATACAAAATAATCTGTCAGCCATCTACTGGCTAGTATTGGAACTATTATATTGAGTACGTGCTGCGTATCAAAATAACCTACGAAGTAGCGCTTGTGGGAAAGCAACTGAATCTATAAAATAATTATAGATGGCGGCTCTATTACCCGCAAAAACAAGTTTAAATTGTAAATTGTGTTATAATGTAGATATATCTGTAAAAAATAAATATTTAAATAAAAAAAAGGCCGAGTCCGGCCTTGAAAGGGTGAGGCCGGTCGTGGCGCAGCGGCACGAGGTGTGACTGCAAAACCGACTGGTTGTGGGTTCGATCCCCACTCGAGGAGATGAAATATTTACTTAAATTTATATTTCCATTTCTTCGCTCTGGTGTCGAGGTTAAGCGCGGCGTTGAGTTCTGCCACTCAACACGCAATGCCTCCAGAATTCGGCAGAAAGTGGGGAACGGAGTGTCTTAACACTAGGTTCCCTCTGCCTACCCTGCT
>JAATLQ010034638.1:0-23863 GCA_013421005.1 Heliconius erato x Heliconius himera
ACTCAACGCCGCGCTTTGCTTCGACACCAGAACGAAGAGATGGAAATATAAATTTAAGTGAATATTTCATCTCCTCGAGTGGGGTTCTTCTTTATATTTTTGTTTTACAACAATGAACTTTTTGTAACACTGTAAGTGATAACCGTGCATTGTGTTACTATTTAAGAAAATGTTACTGTATATAAAAATCATTTTTTGGCGAAACAACAACATAATTTTACACTTCAGACTCATTATTATATTCCACACACATTTTCGCACAAAAAACAGATCTTCATTTTTGTCATGTTAACTAAAAACGTCTTCACTCCAAAACGAAAGGTAAGTAACGCTGCAAAATGTTTATCTGTAGTAAAAAGTAGACAACTCAGGTAGATATTTCAGTGCAAATTTTTAAAAGTTGCGTGAGAAAAAAAGATTGCGGCAACCGTTATCAAAAAAAAACGAGAAAAAAAATCATACGAGCAGAGGACAAAGAGAGAGAGAGTATATTGAAATGTTATTTTCCATATTTTCTTAATTAATAAAAAAACATACGCAATAATTGTCGCCCTTCATTATCTTAAGGAAACATGATGTTATTAATACCTTATAATAGATTGATTTTTGTAAGCATTTATTTAATTAGATAATGTAGTCGTTTTAAAATGATAATTTAAATTAGTATTAGTATTTAGAAAACAGATTTAGCAAAGACTTAATATCATGGGTTCATTATTTCACTTGAAAAATAAGGATGATTTCATATTTAAATAATTTTTTGTATGTTCTTAATATGATTATAATCATCATTTAACAGGTAAATAGCTAGAATAAACATTAATTTTAAGGTTGACCTTCTATTATATAATATTTTACTTTAAAACATAAGGCAAATCGCGTATTTCATCGTCTATTCTCAGTTAAACGGAATCAGAATAAAATATTTCAAATGATGGCAACCTTTGCTTGCGGCTGCCATTTTCCAGGCAACCATGTGTTTTAGTGATGATAAAAAAATAAGCTTTAATTTGATATATAATTCATTAAAAAAACACATGAGTGCAAATATTCGCATTAAGTAACCTCTTGAAACCAGGCAACCCTGGACTTGCGGCAGACTGAGAGCTGGCAACCATTGTTTTTCCAATTCCTTATGCGTTTTTCTTTCAAATGATGTGCGATTCACATAAAAAACATATGAGTGCAATTTTCTCCAAAAACGATTTACGAAAAACATTAATTAAAGGTGATTGCGGCAGGATTCTTTTAGGCAACCCTAGTGTAATCTATTCTGCTATCATATATCATTCTTAAATATAAGTTTCATTAGAAAATCTGATCCCTACAGTTTTAAGCGATGGGATCTCCACCTATAACAAGCATATAAGAATTTCAACGTAGCCCGATGAGAACGTATGGCTTAGTGGATCAAAGCGCTTGGACGGTCTCCAAGAGGCGTGGGTTCAAAATCCGTTGAATTATTTTAATTTTACATTTTCTCGAAACGTATACGTTCAAATTATATTTCCTTGATGATAGAATAACTTTCTTTCGTAAGTTTCAAAATATTTGTGAAAAAAAAAACAGTGAAATATGCTGCAATTTTTTATTACTTTTAGTCAAAAAATGCCCTATTGTAACTTGTTTATGAAAGATAGATATATGATTTATTGCTAACAAAATTGAATGTTTTTCTAGTACAATGTGCTTACAAATATTTAACTATTGCTGCAGCGCACGCGTCTAAAGTAATACGACGGCGTTCCTACTTATTGTTATTTCATTATTTAAGGCTTACAAAGAATTAAGCCGTAATGTTATATAGCGTATAGCACTCCTGAGAAATATAGCTTTCAAACAATATAAAAAAAAGTAAATCCGACCAGTTCAGTTCCAGAGATCTTAGCGTTTAAACAAACAAACAAACTATTCCGCTCTATTATATTAGTATAGATGTGCATTTATTTGAGTTAAGCCTATAGTGGCGCAAAAGCACAAGCTTGCGACTGTAAATACGACAGGTTGTTAGTCCGATTCTCATTCAATAAAATGAAATATTTCATATTTTGAGGCAAAGCGCGGCGTTAAGTATCGTCATTCAACACGTAATGTTTCTAGAGTTTGCTGGGCAGTGAGGAACGGAGTGTCTTAATACTAGGTTAGGTTAAGTTCCCAAATTTCATCTGTCTACCCTAGCGGTACAACGTGCAACTAAAAAAAATTGATTACAAAGGCAATCATTAAAATATAAATCTATAGAGAATAGATATATCATATTTTCACATTTCAGAACAAGCCCAAACATGTGAAGGCATATCTAATATACTGTTTGGTGTTCCTCATCATCTACGCTATTTTGCATATCATAAGGATGGTGACCCACTTGGGTGGAGCGACTGAAGGATTCGTTAGCTTGCGTAAGTTAAATTATATTTAAGACATCTTATATTTTTCTTATATTTTTGCTTGACTAAGTGCCTAGCAAGTATTGGATACAATGTAATTCAAAAGATTCAGCTCTGTCACGTGTTATTGGAAAGACCTGTGTCCAGCAATGGCCGAAAACCGGCTGATGATGATATTTTTATTTAACGGAATTCTTCTTAAAAGTCCCATCCACTGTGGTGCAGTGGGACAGCGTCAGAATGTAAATGCGGCGATTGAGGCGTCGGATCATCACTCAAGGAAATGATTACATTATTTAAATGGAGGCCGTCATGGCACAGGGGCATAACAGTGCGTCTGTGAATGCGACGAAGGTTGGTTTCCCACTCGGGAGAAATAAATATTTAATATTTTCATTTTCTCGCTCTAGTAACAAGGTAACACGCGGCGTTAAGTTCTGCCACCCAAGACACAATGTTCTCTCTGTTTACAGTGCTATGCCTGACTAAAAACAGGGTAGGATTTGATTTGACTCCATTTTAGACCTAACGAACGCTTCCTTATTTTATATCATAATTTTGAGATTTTAATTAATAGATTTTGTTTTTCTTTTTCCAGTTGTCAGTGTATATTTCCTTCTTGTTATGAAAAGTTATCACCAGAGAATGTTAGAAGACAAGTCTGATGATAGAGTACAAAAAGTATAAGCGTTTTCCGTGCCACATATTAATATAGATTTAAGTTAATTTAAAATTAATTACATTAAACAAATTCAATTTAAATTTCTTTATTTTGTACTTTGTAATAAAAAAAATTGTAAAATTTTAATGGTGTTCTAGATTTATTTATTTATGAGAGGACAGTGGAAGATTTTGTTGATCATATTTATATAACTTAACTTAAATTAGCTTTATCCCTAGCGGGGTAGTCAGAGAGAACGGAGCGCCAAACGCTACGGTCTCTACATACCTCTTTCGCCTCGTCCACTGTCATCAACCTCTTCATACATGCCCTCCGGGGTGTCCTCATGCTTTTTACGTGACCTTCCTCCAGTATCTTTGATACTGTGTTTTCGAAGGTCAACCGAGGTCTCCCTCTACAGTAATATTTACATTTTTGCCTATCATATTGTAGCTTATCTATTATATTTTAATGGGTATCTAGATGATTTTTTAATATAATTCCGGGGGGGGGGGGGGTTTTTTATATAATTAAGATTCGGTTGAGGGTTGGGGTGCAGTCGGCATGTATCCATCAAAAATATAAGGAATCCGAAATTAATTAATTTAGAAAATAAATTATAGTATCAATACTAATGATAAAAATATAATAATAGATATTATATTTTTATTTTATTGGTAGATAGATAGAAAAATCTTTAAAATTATACAAACTGATGTCATCGCTATAGTTAGAGAATTCGAAATATTTTATTGAGAAGCTATATTTGAAATTATTATTTTTAGTTAAATTATATTTCTTAATCAAAAACATTAAATCAGTTAAGTTAAAACATAATACAATAAAAGATTTCCGTGAGGTGACTGTAACCGATGTATCTCCTAAATGGCTTGGCTTTCCTTTCTTTATAGAACTTTATGAGGCATATCTACACACTATTAGTTATTTTTAGACAATAAATTTTATTAAAATATATTATTCCTATATTTCTAAAATTTCATATCATAAAAAGAACCATTCTCTTTCTATGAAAATTATAATAATTTTATTTAACTAAAATACCATTAAAATGCAAATTTAAGGAGTAATCTATTTCACTATTTTATTTATTTATTTGTAACTGACACTAATACTGGATAATGAGATTTGTTCTGTGAGTTGATAGCTTTTCTGACTTCATCTGTCAGTATACACGGAATCTCTTCGTTGTTATCTTCATTGTAGAAAGAAAGCTAACTGAGTATATTTATCTGTAATTCTATGTACCTATAATTCACGGTAGTAGTCTGTGGCTGTCTTCAGTATTTTAATTCTATTTGTTTTCATTTTCTTGTTTTTGTAGTCTTCAATATTATCGATCCAGTGTAAGTTTTCTTTTAGTTCTGTTATTGTTCTCTTGATTCCACCCGTTTTCTCTATATGGTAGGTTATTGTGTCAGTTCTTGATTTTTTCCTATGTATTCGTATTTTCAAGCTTATTTCTTTACTTGTCTTCTCTATCTCATGTTTATTACTTCTCCTTTCCGTATTTAAATAGTTTTCTTCTCATGATCAAATTCCTTGCTTCAGGTCCTAACTTATCCTTAGTTGTATTGGTTACTCTAACCTTATTTTCATTTTTTTTAGCTCTTTTTCTAGGACATCATATTTTTCTTGAGTTTCTTTTATATTGTTTATTGAATTTAAGTGAGAATTTAGAGAGTCCAATACGCCGTCTAGCAATGGTATAGTCAGTGGTAAATGTTTAGTATACAGAGCCTTTTTTCTTAAAATTTTTGGTTCCTTTATGTACATTTGTCCTCGGAGTAATCGGTGATCTGAGTTGTAGTTAAATTTATTGACGACGTC
The DNA here is from genome assembly GCA_013421005.1 of Heliconius erato x Heliconius himera. Taxonomy (NCBI): domain Eukaryota; kingdom Metazoa; phylum Arthropoda; class Insecta; order Lepidoptera; family Nymphalidae; genus Heliconius; species Heliconius erato x Heliconius himera. The sequence goes on from JAATLQ010034638.1 coordinate 4,897, forward strand.
TATATTTGAAAATAGTATTGGTTTGTTCGTAATAATATAGTCAATTTCGTTTCTCGTCACTCCATTCGGTGATATCCATGTCCACTTTCTGTTAGGTTTTTTTGTTGTATGTATTCATAATTTTTGAATTGTTTTCCAGCCCAAAATTTATTAACCTTTGTCCATTGTCATTTCGTTTCCCTGATGAATATAAGCCGAGAATTTTGTCTTCATTTGATCTTATCTTTCCCAATTGACCATTAAAGTCACCTATTACAATGATAGTCTTATGTAAGTTCGGTATAACTTCATTTAGATTTTTATAAAAGTTGTTATTAACTTCCTCCCTTGCGATATTAGTTGGGGCGTAAACTTGTACTAATGACATGGGTGCTTATGACCAGGTACTTAATATTTAAGATTGCGATTCTGCCTGATATTTCTATAAATTCATTTTTGAGGTACTTTTTAACCATAAATCCTACTCCATACAGACCAGCTGATATGTTCTTATAGTAAAATTTGTAGTCCTCATGTTCATCAATTTTTTATCACTTCTGCGCACTTCGCTAAGTCCAATAATATTCCAGTTATTGGATTTTCGTGCATTTTCTAATTCTAATAATGATTCCTGAGATTTTAACGACCTTGTATTGAGGGTAGCTACATCAAATCTACTCTTAATTTCAGAATTTTGCTTTTTTAATATATTTTTGTATTTATTTTCAAACTCTTGGGGGCTCTCTCCCGACTCTCTCCCGCGGCGACCAACCGTATTGGGGATTTTTTCGTTTTTATTTGATATAGTTTTTGTAGTGGTATATTATCCCCATTACCGAGGTCAGAAATTTCCTATGCTTCATTTTGTTGCAATTGTTTCTCTGATAGTGAGAGAGACCTAGCATTTTTTGCGCATATCGAGCGTTTCTTTTGAAAAATCTTCAGTTATATAAGTTCCTTGTGGCATTTCCCTCTTATTTCTCATAGTTTCTATTTTCTTTTGATATGACGTAAATAAAATTAGAATCGGCCTATCTTTCCTTCCTTCATGCTTTTTTCCTAACCTGTGGCACTTATTTATATCAAAATTTTCTACCTGAATACTAATAATTTTCAATGTATTTTTTATAATAATAAATAATTCTTCATGACTATTCTCCGTTTCCTTAATTCCATGTAGTATTATATTATTTTTTCTGTTTACATTTTCTTAATTTTTCCTTCTACCTTCTTGTCTAAAATTTCCACTTCAGATTTTAGGTTTTTATTTTCTTCTATAATCGGTTGAATTTTTTCGTCAATAGTAAGTATTAAGGCGTCGTTTATATTCTGTGTAATTGTTGTTGTTTGTTTTTCTAATTCCATCTTCATCATTTGAAATAGTCGTAACATATCTTCTGACATTCCCTTGTTATCCATGATGCAATAACCAAACGTTTCAATATGTGTGTATCCGAACGTTAAATTAATCTATGTTAGGTTGGTAATGCTGTTACTTGAAAAACAACCGTCAAGTATAATGTGGATATCTTGATATGTCAAATGTCAATGTGTCAATGATGAAACACTAACCTTAAAATCTTGATATTTTGTTTTGTTCTTAATATTTTTTTTTATAGTCAGTTCGGTTTTTGTGAATCTATCTCGCCAATAGTTGTTACCTGACCAGTGATCGGTGATTCTTGGCATAACGAGTTCATATTTGTGATAGTTCACTTGAATTCTTAATTGTTATCGGGGGCACATTTATCACACTGTTACTGTTATGACAGCCGGAAGCGGACGGCTTAAATATCATATGGGCAATCAAATAATTGAAAAAAAATATTTTGCGTGTTTATATAAGCTACGTTAAGTTTTTTTTTTGTTTATTGGGTGACAAATTTAAAAATGTAAAAAATTTATCACAAGCTATAATTTTCAATTGATATTTATACTCAAAAATATTGGTTCTCTCATTTTACAAATATCCTCACTTTGTCTTCTTTTAATTGATATCAAATAAATGTTATTATCTTTTAAACTTTTTTACTTTTTATAACAAACAAAAATATGCGCTAAGGCTTGTGCGATATAATAAGTATATCAAAAAGATTTTTCCTTAAGGGTTTTCCCACAAACAAAACAAGTTTACACCACGAGTCTCCGCGCTTGGTCAGTCTGTGTTTACAAGTTCCGTTAGATGTACGTCTACAGTAAAAGTAAGTTTATTTATATTTTATGTGTTTCTTTCTCAATAGTTATTATAAAGAAGGATACTTTTTCATTGTTACAGAAATAGATGAATATAAGTATTACTAAAATAATTAAAAATACTTTTTCGTTATTGTAGTAGTATATACTTTTAATATGTGGCAGAAAGTTTGGTTGGAAGATTATCCTTTTTTACTTATACGTATATTGATATAATAATATCTCTATTCATTTATTTATTTCCTAATTTGTTTAGCATTTATGAAGTTATTGTTATACTATGGCGTAATTATACAAAATCTACATGCTTATTTAAAAAAATATTTATTTAGAAAACGTATAAAAATTTGAACGCAGCGGGACTCGAACCCGCGCCTCCTGGAAACCGACCAGGAATCCTAAGTGTGCAATAACATTTTAAAATGGTTTAAAAAAATCTACATGCTTAAATAAATTATGGTTCTTGTGTTATTCTGATGTATAAGCTATAGCTGTGTAAAGTTTTATCAAAATTATTTAGTAGTTTTTGCGTGAAGAGAGGACAAACATCCATCCTCGAAAAATCTTCACATTTATAGTATTAGTAGTATGTATTTACGTATAAATAATATATACGCATAGGACATTGTACCCTTATAAAACAAAATGTATATATCTAAGGTCAATTTAACACTAATTGTTAGTTGTTGTTATTTATTAATAAGTTAGTTTTCTATTTACTTAGAAGTCTTTTATCGTCACTTTCTGCACTTTCTATTGGACAGCAGGAACCTGAGATCCTAGTGATAAGATACTACGTTCCCCACTTACCGCCGAATTATGAAGGCATTGTGTTTTAAGTGGAGGAAGTGTTACCAGAGCGAGCGAGAAACTCGAGTGAGAATCGAATCCACAACCTATCATGCTTACAGTAAGTAATACACTTGTATATAATTTCCACGTAAAAATGCATAAGACAAATCTCAGACATTTTTCTCTTCTTGAGTGGTTGATATAATGAATGTAGTATCAAATATCTTAATTACCTATAGATATATCTTATTCTTTACGCGTTAGAAAATAAATCCGTCTTATTTATTGAGGCCAGTCGTGGTGCAGGGGCACAAAGTGTGACTGTAAACGCAATTGGTGTGGTTCGATCCCCACTCGAGGAGTTGAAATATTTCTTTAAGTTTATATTTTTATTTCTTTGCTCTGGGGTAGAGACAAAATGCGGCGTTGAGTTCCGCGACTCAACACGCTATGCCTCCAGAATTCCGCGGAAAGTATCCCACACACAGCAAAGTAAACGAGGAAACGTAGTGTTAAAACACTCCGTTCCTCATTATTTCGCCGAATTCTAGAAGCATTGCGTATTAAATGCCGCGCTTTGCCTCGACACATAACTTTTATAACAACAGCGAAGTGATGTGGTGCACAAACATGAGTCATAAGGACGAAGTTATCGCTACAAATTTGGTTTCTAATTCCATCCGCGATAGCTATGGGTTCAATTTTCATTTAAAATGGTTTGTTTAATTTATAGTTTTCGGCGTTAAGAGGACAGAATTTGACTAGAAAGAAAATTTACTTTTTTTTTGTCGTTTGTTGCTGCATATAGCAGAGTTTTCAAAGAAAAATGAATCGTAAGTCATTTTGTGATGCTCTCTCCGTCTGAACCCGAAACATTGTGTATTACGAAACTTAAAACCCGTTTATTAGGGTGTAAAATTGAAAACATTTCACAAATTTTGACTTGAACGAACCCTCAACCTGTAAAAGTATGAAGATGATGTTCCACTGAACTTCCACTGAATGATCTCTAAACGATAATTTTTATGTTATACTAGTGGGCGCGCGCGGCTTCGCCTGCTTATTTGGACTCTTAGTGGTGAATTCTAAAAAGACCACGTGTTCAATAAAATATTTTTAACAGTCTGAATTTAATTTTTTATAAAAATCGGTGGCGATTTAAAGATTTTTCCATATAAACTTTCAACCCCTTAATTGAATCCTTAGGGGGTGAATTATAAAAAACCGTGAAACACGTGTTCAATGAAATATTTTTAAGAGTCTGAATTTCAAATTTTATAAAAATCGGTGCCAATTTAATTTTTTTTCCATACAAATTTTCCACCCCTATTTCATCCCTTTAGGGTTAAAATTTTTTAAAATCCCTTCTTAGTGGATGTCCAGATTATGAAAATTAACATCTGTCCAAATTTCACGTTTCTATCATCACCGGTTACGGCTGTGCGTGCGTCTTACCTCAGTCAGTCAGGTACATGTCCTTTTATATATATAAATAGATTATGTGTAAAGTGTTTTTTTGTGATAAAAAGCACGTGTATGTGTATAAATAAAATAGATATTTTCGCCATATTGCCAATAATGTGATAGCAGAGGCTTCAAATACCCTTAAGGAAAAGATTGAAATGATATTTTATATAGCTACTGATCAACTTTACGCTGTTTCCACGGCGCACAGCAGGGCCGTGGCCAGGCCGTGGGAACCTAGTATCCGTTCCCCACGTTCCACCGAATTCTGGAGGCAATGCGTGTAAAGCGGCGCGTGGCGAAAATATAAATTTAAATAAATATTTCATTTCCTCGAGTGGTGATTGAACCCACAATCAGTCACGTTTACCGTCACACTTTGTGCCCTTGCACCACGACTGGCCTCTATATCGATATACGTTATATATACTTATATGTCTGTGCATATTTTCTGGATCCTGTTATAAAGAGAACTGACTTTTATCTATTAATAAGTTATTTTTGTAAGTAAATAAAAAACAATAGTATACATTTTTAGCTTCACGCTTTATCCCGCATATAGCAAGGTAGGTAGAGGGAACCTAGTTCTAAGACACTCTGTTCCTCATTTTTCTTCGAATCTTTCGTTATTGTCGAACCCAACGGTAGGAAATGGAAATATTAATACATAATAATTGATTCCTCCTAGTGCGGATTGAACCCAAAACTATCACGTTACAGTCACATCATTAATAAAGGCGCAAGGCCTCTATAATATAAATAATAGTATTAATCTCCCATCGCAGGATAAAAAAAATAAAGAGTTCATCCAGAAAGTAGATTAGACGTATTGTGAGATTGTTGAAAAAACATTTATAAAAGTGACATTTCATTCACATATGCATGTTTCGATATTATGTTGTTATTTAATCATTAAATCATAAATATTGAATAATCCATCACCTACACAGGATTCAAATCTAAGATATGATTACTGGTTATTATGATTATTTGTAATAACTATATGTTATGTTTGTTATTTTATGTTTATGCATCTGTTTTTTATAAGTCGGCAACTACATCTCATTGTGAATTTAATTATTTCTGGATTTTCTATAACTCTTCATCATTTTATATTAAACTATAGGTATATATTTTTTTTTGTTTTAGAGTATGGTTTTATATGAAAAATGCAGCTTTTACGTGCCTCTGGAGACAGGATGCTTGATCATAGCGTTTCTGAATTTAGTAAGACTAGCAACAACTAATATAACTAATATATTTATTTATTTAATGTGTAAAATCATGAAAATCTATATAATATATGTATAATAAATATCCGCGATCTCCGCAAAAATATTTTTGTTATCTGCAATTTCCATGGGAGCCATAACATTGACTATGTCATTCCCGTATGATTTACATTCATAATAATTTGTTAACTTAGCCACAGCAAGAGCCTTACTTGTCAGAGGCTCTGCAAAGATACAGCTGCAAAAGCCAACAGTATAGGATTTTAGCCAAAGAGGGGGCCGCTGGGGTTAATTTCGTACATATTCAAATAACAATCAATCAATCTATCAATTAGCTTCACGCTGTATCCCGCACACAGCAGGGTAGGCAGAGGGAACCTAGTGTTAGGACACTCCGTTCCCCACTTTTTGCCGAATTCTGGAGGCATTGTGTGTTGAGTGGCAGAACTCTACGCCGCGCTTTGCCTCGACACCAGAGCGAAGAAATGGAAATATAAATTTAAGTAAATATTTCATCTCCTCGAGTGGGGATCGAACCCACAACCAGTCGGTTTTACAGTCACACTTTGTGCCACTGCGCCACGACTGGCCTCTCAAATAACATATAATATATATTCTTTATCTCGTATTTTTCTGTATTAAACAAACAAACCCAACAAGAATTTAAACCTATTTGAAGGAATATATCCGAAATAAAGTCTTAACAATGACACTATGAATTTTCTTTTTATTTAACACTGATTAAACCACGGATAACAAGGAAGTTTATTTACTATTGTTTTGTACTATGTACCTTTATGTCGCGACCGTTTATCAAAATATTCCAGCTAATTACTTTTGCATATTTCTTTTAATTTATTTATGATATCTGTATATAAAGGCTCACCATTATATGGAACACCATCATTAATATTTATATAGAAAACGTATAAAAATTTGCACGTAGCGGGACTCGAACCCCCGCCTCCTGGAAACCGACCAGGCGCTCTGACATGGTTTGCTTTCCTAAGGGTGGAATAACACCTTTAAAATCATAAAAAAACCATCACTAATACTTTGTTTTGCAGCTCCATAAGCGTCCTCGTTACCAGCAATTCCAGTATGTGAGGGTATCCATTGAATGTACATAGTTTTATTTAGTGCTTCTTAGCTTGAGGATCAAAAACCGCCGCTCCTGATCCATATTCAATTTTATTGTTTATCCCATTTATAATGTAATTATTATCTTTTGGATTTCTTTAATCAAATATACATATTTTACTTTTACTGTAAAATAAATTTAATCCAAGCTCTTCTATTAATTTAATAAATAAATTTAAAGCTTGTAGAATATTATTATATGCCAAATATACATTCTGATTGTTACTATATACAACAAAATAATCTGCATATTGTTATCCAAAAACATTTTTAATATTATATTTACACATTTGGCCGGTAGCGATATTAAGCAACAAAGCCTCACTGAGCCAATCGCATTCTTGTAACACGCGATACAAATGAGGAATTAAACAGGTATTGGCATAAGGTTGATCCAATACCGGCAACCAACACTATCATGAGACAAGGAGTATTAATAATAGGTCGGGGCAAAAAAAAACGTATCTTGAACTGGCTGGTTTTGATACCATTAAATGTGACATTCTGAAGATGCAATAAATAAAAAAAACTAGATCCCGCCATTTTTCAATGGTTTTCCAAGCAAGCAAGATGAACATATGTGACAAAGAAATTCGGATATTTTAAAGGTTTATCACAGAAAAGGTAAAAATGCGACGAACGCCGCGAATAAAATTTGTGCGGTTTACGGAACTAATATGGTATCAATAAGAATAGTATAAATGTGGTTCAAGCGTTTCAAGTATGGAAATTTTAGTGTGAAAGATGAGGTTCGCTCTGGACCCCCTATCACAAATAAAATCAGTGCCAACTTTGAGAAAGTGAAGCAACCGACATATAACTTGTTGTTGTTACACTTGTTTCCCATATTCCGTAGTAGTATTTTTACTTTTGAGCCTTTTGATTCCTAAAATTTTTGTATTGTTGGTTAAACTTTCTAAAATTTCTTCATCTGTTCGATCTCAATCGATATTCTTAATTACACCATATTTTTGATTCAATTCCATGATTTTATAACAATTGTAGCCCATTTCACAGAAACACTTACACTTCAATCAACACTTTATATGAATTAAGGTACTTTCTTTACACGAATAACATTGTAAATTTTTTCACCTCTTAATAATTTCACTAATTTAAATTGTTCCAAACAACTATCTTATCATTTAAAAAGTTTTTATAATTAATAAAATAATTATATCTATTTATATGCAAAAACGTTTTTAAATTAAACTATTGTTTCAGACTGGATCAATCTTTGGTATAATTATCTCAATATTAATGACAATAGCTGGGGTTAAATATCAGACTTCTCCCATAGTAAAGGAAGTAAAGTCGGGTTTAATTTTGATTTACACAGGTACAGCGCTCATCATCTTCTTTGTCCTTTCATTCGCTTTCGCCATCGCGCTATTGGTTGGACTTAACATGGTATGTATGGTATTTTAGCTTCACGCTTTATTCCGCATATAGCGGGAAAAAGAAAAACTTGAGAGGCTCCGTTTCCCACATACGGCACATTTTCTTTTTATTTGAGAGATATTGCCTATTTCATGGTGGTAATCGACGTCAAACTGCGTCGGGAATCTAACATTAAGACACTCTGTTCTACATTTTCGGCCGATTTCTTGAGGCATTGTGTGTTGAGCAGCGAAACTCAACGCCGCACTTTACCTCCACACCAGATCGAGGGAATGAAATATTTGACATTTTCATTTCTTCGTTCTGGTAGCGAGGGAAAGCGAGGCGTCAAGTTCCTAATCATCCGGTAATGTATACAGAATTTGACGGAAAATGAGGAACGAAGTGTCCTAATGTGAACGGATTTTCTTAATACTAGGTCAGGTTAAGTTAGATTCCCAGTTTCCCTCTGCCTACCTTCTATGTGGAGGATACAGCGTGAAGCTGAAAAAAAATGATTGCATATGTATATACAATAGATTTATATTTTAATCATATTTTCAAATTTTAGAAAAAGCTGACACATGTGAAGGCATATCTAAAATGCTGCGTTGCGCTCCTCATCTACATTCTCATCATCTACGCTATTTTGATTCTCGTAAGGCTGCTAACCGGCTCGGGTGGAGCGACTGAAGGAGTCATTAACTTAAGTAAAATTATATTTAAGGCACCTTATATTTTTGCTTCACTAAGTGTCTAGCCTTTGAATAAAAAGTAATGCAGAAGATTGAGTTCAATGACGTGTTCGTTCAGTGGAAAGGCCTCCAGCAATGGACAAAGACAAGCTGATGATGATGATGATGATATTTTTACTTAATGGAATTCTTCTTAAAAGTCTCATCCATAGTGGTGCAGTGGGTCAGTGTCTAAATATAAACGCGGTGATTGGGAGGTCGACTATCACTCAAGGAACTGATTATATATGTATTCCTCGTTCTGGTAACGAGGCAAAGCGCGGCGTCGAGTTCCCCACTCAATACGTAACGTCTCAAGAATTTGGCGGACAGTGAGAAACGGAGTGCTTTAACACAAAGTTCCCAGGTACCCTCTCCTTACCTTTCTATGTGCGTTAAGTTAAGAAAAATGAAAAAGAAAGATAAGCTAAAGCGCTGCGTTGAGTTTCCAACGTAATCCGTAGTAATCCAACGGGCATTGTTTCACACTCAGGTGAAAATTGGAGAAATAAATGCCTTTTACTAGATTATCTCTATTAACCGTGCTATGCGGGATAAAGCCTTACATAAAACTGGGTAGGATTTGATTTTACCCCATTCTACAACTAAACTCAATTATTATCCAACAAATAAGATGTTATTTTATAACACATGTAAGTACAAGATTTTTATTTATATATTTTGTCTCTTTTTCCAGTTGTTAGTGTATACTTCCTTCGTGTTATGAAAAATTATCACCAGAGAATGTTAGAAGACAAGCCTTTCACCATACAAAATATTTAATCGTTTTAAATTCATGTTATAAATATAAATTTAAGTTAATTTAAAATTAATTACGTTTAAGATATGCATTTAAATTTTCTCTATTTTTATACTTTATAATAAAACAATCTGTAAAATTTTAATGGTATTCTAGATTTATTTATTTATGAGAGGATAGTGAAAGATTTTGTTGATCATATTTATCTATAGATTATCGTAATAAAACATATACATAGATGATAAGATAACCTACCTATAGTATTTTAATAGATATCTAGATGATTTTAATTGACTTAAGACAGTCAGGCATGAGTGCAGCACTGCGGGTTGAGTGGCGGAACTCAACGCCGTGTTTTGTCATAAATATTAATTCATATTTGCCGCCACTATTACATACATGATTTTTATTTACTTTGCCTCGACACGAAAGAGCACACACAGAGCGAAAATATGAAAATATATAATATTCATTTAAGACTATTTCATATTAATTATATGTTACAAGAGGTGTAAGACACAAACTGTGATTTATGAGTTCTTTGGAAACTGTTTCCAAGCTTTAGGTTATATATAAAATCTTTGTGTTTTTGTTTACGATGAATCATTTGTTATTTCATAGTAGATATGCATATTTAATCTACGTTTACTAAACTAACTAAAACTTGGCCGTTTTCCAAAGCAATTCTTTCCTAAGTGTGGAGTAACACTTTAAAAATTTTAAAAAATTCTCTCTCAAGCCAAATGATAATTCTAAGCAATAAGTGTAGTAGTGTAGTAGTGGGTTCAAAATCCGCTACGTTCAAATTTTTATATGTTTTGTAAAAAGTATGTCTCTTTCTTAAGCATGGAATAACATTTTAAGAATGTAAAAATAAACGTGATAACATTTTTTAATTATTTTTTTCCTTGAATTATACTGATATATCCACATACTCAGTAAAACATTTCTCAAATGTGTAAAAATCTAAATTAAAAAAAAAGTTTAACTTTGCTCATTGGTAATTTTATAATTAACTAGGGGCCCACTCGCGGCTTCGCCCGCATACCACCTATAATTATTTTGTTATGCTGCATTGGCCCACAGATTGATAAAACTTTTTCCTCAATCAAAAAAATTAAATCAATTAAGTTAAAACATAATAGAATAAAAGATTTCCGTGAGGTGGTGGTGGCACTTCGGGTGCAAATTGCGGCATCATTCAGGACTGTAACCGATGTACCTCCTAAATGGCTCGGCCCTCCTTTATAGACAACAGACAATAAATTTTATAAAAATATATTATTCCTATATTTCTGAAATTAACATAAAAAAACCATTCTTTTTCTATGAAAATTATAATAATTTTATTCAACTAAAATATCATTGAAATGCTAATTTAAGGAGTAATCTATTTCACTATTTTATTTATTTATTAATACTGGATAATGAGATTTGAAGGAGAGCATGTCCACCAGTTACTCACGACGTCGAGCCCCCATAACTACTAAGCTAAGCATTGTATTATCATAATATTTATATTGTACAATTGTGTTGAGGATATATGTAGATCTAACATATTAAAAAATAACCAAAATGGACACCTCGACTTTTTTTACCTGTCCGCTTCGTATGGAATGCCCATATTTTTAACTCGTATAGTATACATTGTAATTACAATATAATACACTTTATTGCACATAAAAAGTAATACTATTTTTATACAAACAGAAATAACATGTCCAATAAGGTAGCCTAATCGCTTAAAGCGATCTCTTCCAGGCAACCTTTGGTCGTTGGAGTTGTATAAAAAAGATGGTGGGTGGTGCATTAAATAGCAGGAGATTATTTAATAATAGTAAAACAAATAAACAAATCAAAAAAATATATATTTATATTTAATATACAGAAAATTATACACAATAACTATCATACGTAAATAAATTATAGAAGTAAAAAAAGTAAAGTTAAATTAGCAGTCGGGAATTAAATATTAAGATAGTGATTTTTAAGTGAAGTTTTTATTTTTGAAGCTTCTGGCATGTCTGATCTCAATTGGTAAGGAATTTCATAGTCGGGCAGCTTTAATAGTGAAGGAGTTAGACAGAAAAGAAGAAGAGTGAAGAGGAATTTCAAGCAATAAATTTTTCTGGGAGCGCAAGGAAAGTAATTGATATCATGTAGAGACTTGAATTGTTTCTTCAGATAAGGAGATCTTGGGACATGTCCGGCCCTATGATATGGATTCATCCTTTCCTCGATTCCTTTCCCTCTAAGAATGCTTTATGATGTTCTTTAGGAAGAAACTCCTATTGAGTGATACCGCTGCGTTTTAATTTGCCTTTTACAAACCAAACCATGTCCTGCGTCGACACATCAGCAAACTTCACTACTATAGGCCTTAAGCTTTTCAGAATGTATACCCAAAGGATATGAACATTTTATAGTAGAAGAGGAAAAATTAGGCAATATTAAATGTTTACCTACAAACCCAGTAATATTTGTTGTTATATTTTTAGATTTTTGTTCAGGGATACCATGAAATAAAAAAACTTCAGCTGCTAATCAAAATGTTGAGACTAGTGAAGCTGCCTTGTGCAAGTCATGTTGAAATTAATTCATTTTCGTCGTGAATAAATCAGCTAATGCAGTCATTGACTCCTTGATTGACTCTATATTTTTGACAAAGCAGGAAAGTGAAAATAAATAAGCGTATTTATGTAGAATTCTTCTTGCTGGTGGGTAATGTTAGTCACATAGGCCGATTTTTGTAAAAACGCACTAATTATTATGTTTATTAGACCATTTTAGAGATATTGGACATTTAAAATAATATTTAAATGTCATATGGGCAATCAAATACTTCCTAACTTGCTTCAATAACAAAATGTTGAAAAAATGCGCTAAGGCTTGTGCCAGATAATAAGTATATCAAAAAGATTTTTGCTTAAAGGTTTTCCCACAAACAAAACAAGTTTACACCACGAGCCTCCGCGCTTGGTCAGTCTGTGTTTACAAGTTCCGTTAGGTGTACGTCTACCAGTAAAAGTAAGTTTATTTATATCTTAAGTGTTTAATTCTCAATAGTAATTATAAAGAAGGATACTTTTATTTCATTCTTATAGAAATAGAAATGAATCCATATCATAATATTACTAAAATAATCAAAAAATATTTAATATTTTTTGATTATTGTGGTAGTACATACTTTAAATATGTGGCAGAAAGTTTGGTTGGAAGATTATCCTCCTTTACTTATACGTATATTTTATTCGACGAGTCTTATTTATTCTTATTTATTTAGAGTTTTATTTTACGAGTTGATTTCACAAATACTTGTTAATTATTTGTGAAATATTCTACGAATAATAATATTTCTATTTATTTATTTATATATTTATTTATTTTTCAATGTGTTTACCATTTATGAAGTTATTGTTATACTATAGTGTAATTATACAAAATCTACATGCTTCAATAAATTGTGGTCTTTGTGTTATTCTGATGTATAAGCTATAGCTGTGTAAAGTTTTATCAAAATTAGTTTAGTAGATAGTTTTTGCGTGAAGAGTGGACAAACATACATCCTCGAAAAATCTTCACATTTATAGTATTAGTAGGATGTATTTACGTATAAATAATTTATAGGCATAGGACATTGTACCCTTAGAAAACAAAATGTATATATCTAAGGTCAATTTAACACTAATTGTTATCTCTGAGTGCGCTTGTAACAAATATAAGACTTGTGTTAAAATATTGCGAAATAAAATAATATTGATATTTTTTTCTTAAAGCATATTTTTTTTCTTATAATTAGACAGGTGTTTAGGTTTGATTCGTTTGTTGTTGTTATTTATTAATAAGTTAGTTTTCTATTTACTTAGAAGTATTTTTTATCGTCACTTTCTATACTTTCTATTGGACAGAAGGAACTTGAGATCCTAGTGATAAGATACTATGTTCTCCACTTACCGCCAAATTATGAAGGCATTGTGTTTTAAGAGAAGGAAGTGTTACCAGAGCGAGCGGGAAACTCGAGTGGGAATCGAATCCACAACCTATCATGCTTACAGTAATACGCGTGTGTATAATTTCAACGTGAAAATACATAAGACAAATTTCATGCATTTTTCTCGTCTCGAGTGCTTGATATCATGAATGTAATATCAAATATCTTAATTACCTATAGATATATCTTATTCTTTACGCAAAATAGAAAATAAATCCGTCTTATTTATTGAGGCCAGTCGTGGTGCAGGGGCACAAAGTGTGACTGTAAACGCAATTGGTGTGGTTCGATCCCCACTCGAGGAGTTGAAATATTTATTTAAGTTTATATGTTTGTGAATATTTTCTGGATCCTGTTATAAAGAGAACTGACTTATATCTATTAATAAGTTAATTTTGCCCCCCTCACTTTATATTTATAGCTTCATGGTTTATTCCGCATATAGCGGGGTAGGTAGAGGGAACCTAGTACTAAGACACTCTGTTCTTCATTTTCCCTCGAATTTTTCGTTATTTTTGAGTATTGGAATTCAACGCAGGGCCCGAGCCAGGAAATGAAAATATTAATAAATAATAATTCATTCCTCCTAGTGCGGTTTGAACCCACAGCCATCACATCATTAATAAAGGCACAAGGCCTCTATAATATAAATAACAGTATTAATCTCCCATCGCAGGATAAAAAAAAATAAAGAGTTCATTCTGAGTGAATAAACGCGCAAATTCATCCAATGGCCAGAAAGTAGATTAGATGCATTGTGAGATTGTTGAAAAAACATTTATAAAAGTTACATTTCATTCACATCTAAAATTAAAATACAGCGGGGCAGGAAGACCTAATTTTCCATCGACTTCTGGAGGCATTGAGTGGCGGTACTTAACACCGCGCTTTATTCGGCACTAGATCGAACCCGCAATCAGTCACGTTTACGTGTATGTTACCAATACTAACTAATAACTGGTTATAGCTTATGTTGGTGTTCAAAGCTGGTATATTACTTCGGTCATATTACGTCATACAAAGATGACATGTTGCTAAACGCTGAGGGAACAATTTTCAATCCAGTTTGTTTATATTATAAAATATTTAATGTTCGTATTTAGGCTAAATAAAGATAGCTTTTTTTAAGACAGCAGGGTAGGTAGAGAGTATTTAGTGTCAAGACACTCCGTTCTTCGCTTTCCGCTCGATTTCGAGCCATTGCGTGTTGAATGGCAGAGCTTAATTCTGTGCTTAACCTTGCCAGAGCGAAGGCATTGAAAGGAATGAATTATTCATTTCTTGGAGTAGGATCGAACTCACGGACGCTGTGTCACTACCTTACGATGTTCTCAAATATAACTTTAAACAAAGTTTATATAAAAAACTGGATCTATAAGTATTTTTCAAATAAATGAAAAACGTTTGATTTCAAATAAATTATTAACAATATAGCCTTAAATTAATTTAAACTGGTATATATATTATTATTTAGATTATGACGTAATAAAATGGTTGTTTGTAAGTTTAATAAAGTGCAATTGACAAGAGTTCACACGAGTTCTCAAACAGAGTCTCAGATTTACACAGGTTTTAAGCAGTTGATAAATTTGTGTATTATCCTGTAAAATAAAACGTAATAATAAAACGTACAATATTATTCTTTTTTTTAATTTAAAGATATTTCTAATGACTTTTTTGTTTTGGTCTTTCCATACATTTGAAAACTTAGCATTTTCAGGGAATCCAAAGTTCACTTAAGAACATAAAATATGAATTGTTCTAGTAGTTTTCGTCTACACACAAATTTATTACTTATATTTCTTTAACTTCACGCTTTTTTCCGCATTAATTGATTTTTTTTAACAGTGTAGGCAGAAGGAGTGACACTAGTCTCCTTTTGCCTGCCTTGCTACATACGGGATACAGCGTGGAGTTGTAAAAAAAATCTAAATCAGCTTGACGCTTACGGACCTTTGTCTTGTTGCATGTTGAATGGATTGTTATAATTCATTTCAGAATTTTCGCCTACTCTTAGAAACACTGCGGTGTGTTCAGTGGCGGAGCTCAATGCCGTACGTTGCCTACCAGAGCAGAGCGGAATGATAATTATTTAATTATTTCCACTAGTAGGATCGAACCCACAACCACGCTGATATAGTAGGGTCAAGTTGGAAACCTTGACTCGAATATTTTCAGATTTTAAAATTATGAAGAAAAAGTTAAAATAAAGAGCTGAAATTTACACGCAACATACCTTAGATACTAAGTTTCAATCTTTCTAAGTTAGTTATGGGAAATGAGCCAGTACTGCTCTTCAGTGACTCGACTCTGTAGTGTACAGTGACTCGTCACTACACAGTCAATTAAAACAATGATGTATATTTAGTTATATGTATTTGTATATGTTACATTTGTCTCTTAAGTCAAGTATTCATCAACATCAGTCACATAAAAGTTAATAATATCAATAACTTAAGATCAACTTTAACATTTCAGATAATTGTCCAATAATAACGTTTTAAAGAAGCGAACCATTTTGAATTCAATAGAGCGCAAATAAATCTAGTTTGCCAAAAGTTCATCAAATGTATGCCACTGCGCGCTACATTGACGTCATTCTCCATCAAAATTATAACAATCAAGCAATCTTTAAATATTAACGAATAAAATCTCATGTGATTTACCTTAGAAAGTAATTTTTCAGATACAGCGTGAAGCTGATTTGATTGATTTTGATTTATTTATTCTAACCACATAAATACTTACATCACGTCGAATTGTCGTCAGTTTTACGTTTAGTATTCGGGCGTTAAACGCTACCAATAAGTGATGGAGATAAATAAATATTGCTGTTCTATTTAGGAAATATAAGCGTGAGTATCCAACTGAGCCACCGTTTCCGACCCAACCCTACTCAATTGTGTTATAGTTATCAAAAACATAAAGTGCTAACGTTCTCACATAAAATGTGATTCGAAATGACTACTTTTTTCTCTTTTTCAGCTTCACACTGTATTCTGTACACAGCAGGGTAGGCACGGAACAAAGTGTTGTTTTTTTTTTAATAAAGCTTTAAAGCTTTAGACTCGTTCCTCTGACATAATCAGAGACTTTTCGTATCTTAGTTTTTAATTTTAAATTTTTGGGGATTTCTTTCGGAACATTGTGTTAAAAGCACTCCGTTACCCAATTCTGGAGGCATTGCATGTTGAGTGACGGAACTCAACGTCCTTTGTCTCGACACCTGTGAATGACATCAGTTCTTAAATTAGAATACATTAGACGCAATATGCAAATTTATATGGCGACAAAATATCTACGGGAATTCTACAAGTATTTACGGTACTACTTTGTTGTTTTTAATTCGTTAGTGTGATTAGGAATAACGTTAGCGTTACAAGGCATCTTGTCTTTTACGAAAAGGAGGAGAAAGAATGCTTCTTTTACGTGTGTCACACGTGCATTTCATGAAAATTCCCGCAGCTTAAGTTATGGCGCACAGTTTAAATGAAATTACATATGTTTAATTTCTATAAGTATATTTTTCTAGACCTAGAGAGAAAGATGTTAGGTTGAAAACAATTATATAGTTAAAAAAGCTAAACACGCTTTGTGCGTCCATTTGGTACGGAAAGTATCTACTTGAAGCTATAAGTTATAGGAGCTTAAACTCGAGAGGTTTACTAATAACCTCTCCATCAGCACACCAGCTGTGTTAGAACACTCATTTCTGTTCTTTCCGCCCATTACGTGGTAGGTGATGGATGACGGTATTGGTTTTAAAGCGGTTTTTTGTTTTTTAAAAAATAATTTTCTCTGATTTATATCAAACTCGCAATCATCGTGTTTACAGTTAACCAATGCACCGCTGTGACTTGTTTGCGTAATATGCCTATTTCGATATTATGTTGTTATTTAATCATTAAATCATAAATATTGAATAATCCATCACCTACGCAGGATTCAAATCTAAGATATGATTACTGGTTATTATGATTATTTGTAATAACTATATGTTATGTTTGTTATTTTATGTTTATGCATCTGTTTTTTATATGTCGGCAACTACATCTCAGTGTGAAATTAATTATTTCTGGATTTTCTATAATTTTTCATCATTTTAGATTACACTATAAGTATAATTTTATTTTTTTTTGTTTTAGAACATGGTTTTATTTGAAAAATGCTGCTTTTGCGTGGGGCTGGAGCCAGGATGCTTGTTCCTAGCGTTCTTGAATTTAGTAAGACTAACAACCACTAATATATTTATTTATTTATTGTGTAAAATAATGAAAATCTATAATCTCTATATATAATAAGACAGTAAAAATATTTTGTCTGTACATTTCGTAATTTTGACTGAAATGGATAGAGGGACACTTAAAAAGAATAATAGAAAGCAAAGAGATTTTTTTTGAATTTCTTGTCTGTCTGTCGACATATTTTTGTCCGCAATTTTCTATGAAAGTACTGAACCGATTTACTTAAAAAATTCACCAATTGCTTTGTTTTAACTCAACTTAACTACTAAAGTTTGGTTCATCAAAATCGGTTCATTAAAAAAAAAGTTATCGTCAGTAAGTTGAATGAACTCAAGGCATTAGTTTGCCTGCGAATGTTATATAGCAATCGCGCTGGTAAGATTCCTGGCTAAAGAACGACATTCGAAACGTCTTGCTTATATGATTATTGATAAAAAATATATATTTTTGAAGCACTATTATACAATATTTTATACAATAAAGTAAACAAAATTGAATTGTTAGTGGAGATTACCTTTATAAATCATAACAGTTCAGTTGAAATCGTAATTAATTCAACATAGAGATAAAAAACGATTTGATCTTCAAAGAGATATCAAGCAAATACATAGATTTTGTGGTTAGTTCTTTCGTTTGAAAAAAATCTATATGAAAATGCCTAAAAACATCCTTTCTACGTGTACTCTGTAATAACTACATATTTACCAATTGTACATTTAGCTAATAATATGTGTAACTAATTTAAAAAAAGTACAAGAGTTAATATGCAAACATTACAGTTATTTTACAAAAAATATTATGAATCATTACCCAAATCAATAATTATGTTACTTCGAAACACACAGCGTTGATTGAAGAAGCAGTCTCTTAATTTCGCCTATTTGCATATATAAATGGTTGACTTACCAAATAATCCTCGAAATACTTTCCTCTTTCACTTCTGCAGTGATGTACGTCATCTATTATCTGTGGCGACGTGCTGTCATCTGTCACTCATAGCGTCTTATAATTTTGCCGCGATCGGATGAAAAATTTATAAATAACAAAATTTTTCTCGA
>JAATLQ010034639.1:0-23868 GCA_013421005.1 Heliconius erato x Heliconius himera
GGGGATCGAACCCACAACCAGTCGGTTTTACAGACACACTTCGTGCCGCTGCGCCACGACTGGCCTCAACTGGACTGGACTTTATTTTAATCGGTTCACACAAAGTTAAAACCAGATCCACGCTTTATCCCGCCTTTAGCAGGGTAAAGATTATGCGTAAGATTATGAGATTATGTTGTAATGTAAGTATTAAGATATTGCGTATAATGTGTGACTGATGTGCGAAATTAAAATATTATAAAACGAAATGAAAATATTATTAAATTATAATTCAATCCTCCAAGTGGGGATCGGACCCACACCAGTCGCGTTACAGCCACAACTTTGGCCTTTAACAAAGAACAGAAGAGAAGCGCGTCAGCGCTCCTTTTACGGAAATAGCATATAGGTAAAATATTTTAATTCCATACCTAAAGAATTTAAGCAACAGTGTAGACGTAGGTTTTTTTTTCATTTCACGATGTTTAATAATATCTATATTTCGTGTGAGGCAGTTACGCTTTGATACCAATAACGTAAACACATACTACTACAAAAATACTACTAAAACCTTTAGATTTTAGAACTTTGAACTTTGCCGCCAAAACCTACGGCTCGATTTCGGAATGAGGCGTATGCGGCGGTTTCCCTTTGATAGGTGTATATGTGCGTGCGTCGTTCTTGACAAATTGTATTTTACAACGATAATTTTATTATTTATTCGCGGCTTTGTCCGCTTGAATTACATGATTACTCTTTTAAGAAATATAGATATTACAAACAGCCTTAACTAATAATTAATTGATTTGGATAAGTACTCACGATATTATTTGCAAAATAACTTATCTAGCGCCTGTACAGTTTAAATTAGTAACATATATTATTAGTTAAAAATATAATTGATATACAGAATATACGTAGAAAGCACGTTTTTAGGCATTTTTATAAAATCTATAAAATAATCAACATTTTCGGTCAAGTTCAAGTCGTACTCATGTCCCGAGAGTTTCGTACCAGTTTCATGAATGGAGATACACCAAAAGAATAACTAATTAAGTTGTCATTTTGTATAAAATTAAGTACCGATTAAAATTTGTACCTAATGGTTCTTTTCTGTGACATAAATACAATAAGTATTCAATTTTTGAAAAATAATTTTGGAATTTTCCTTTATAGGTACGTGCCGTAAGTTTTAACTTCTTGACAAATTTCGTAATTGTATATCAACGGGAAGTACCTTATAGTTATGATAGAAAATGCGACAAAACACGAAGCATAAACCCTCATATTTCATCGTCATTTGATTGCGATGATTTAGAAGATAGTTTTTTTGTGCTCTAAGGGAATATAGACTTGAACATTGAGGTA
The DNA here is from genome assembly GCA_013421005.1 of Heliconius erato x Heliconius himera. Lineage (NCBI taxonomy): Eukaryota > Metazoa > Arthropoda > Insecta > Lepidoptera > Nymphalidae > Heliconius > Heliconius erato x Heliconius himera. The sequence goes on from JAATLQ010034639.1 coordinate 1,348, forward strand.
TCTAACCTTTAACCGATCTTGTACAAAATACGTCTTGACAGACGGACAGACGGACAAACAACAAAGTTATCTTATAAGAATTTTGAGGTATGTACCCTAAAATACCCTTAGCTCATTCATACATGCAACATACAGGTGCAATAGTGTCGGTACGTGTCGCTTGTAAGTAATGAAAAAATACTGCGGGATATTTTTATAAACAGTGTCAGAGCACTTTTTCTTGAGACACAGTTTTTTAGAAGTTGCTCCCAAAAGTTATTTTTTTATACGTTTCTTAAAAAAATATTAATAACATAAACGAACGAACGGACTGAAGAACCTATTCAAAATATTTCTTTGAATATTAAGTCATTCTTTATCACTGTGTTAAATAATTACGAATTAAGCTAGACTGTTCCGAAGGTAATCTTCACCAACAATTCAATATAGTTTACTTTGTAGTTAGTACTATGAACAATTGTACTTTAAAAATACGTAAATTTATCAACAGTCAAATAAATAAGACGTTTCTAAAGTCATTCTTTTGGACTTACAATTGAACTGTAACCATTCGAACATTGTTAGAAAAATACTACTACGTTTATGTTAAATTTATTATAAGTATAGATTACACTTATATGACGTAATTAACGTTAAGCAGATAATAACTCAACAATATAATAATTTATTTCTTAATAATTTCTTTTTTTTTTAAATATAAATATCTTTAAAACTTTAAGTACATTATTTTTTGATAAAGTGTAGCGGTAACCTTTCCAAACTATATTTTCTTTTATGCACAGCGCCATCTATTAATATCCCATCACAATTAGTGATAGCGTTACGCGTATGGAAGAGAGTATCAAGATTCGTTAGTACCTACTATTTTTGTCAATACATAGCGTTACTGGTACCGATTTTTACTATCTCAAATATTAACTTCTTGAAAACTTAAATACTTATATCGTTTGATAGAGTGAAGCGATTACAATGAAATAAACACTAAAACATACCTTGATTTATTTGTAATTTTTATGTATAAAAGTTGCTTAAATTTATTGTGTATTTTTTACGTGATACGTGTTCACATAAACAGACAAACAGATAAACAGACAAACAGACAAAAATTCCAAAAATGTTGGAAATGGATTCTGTTAATTATCCTTTAACACCCTGGCTAATTTTTTTTTAAATATTTTCAATGTACAGAAACGACTTTTCTACAGATTTATTATAAGTATAGATATAGACTACGATTATAAATTTTATTGATACTTCACGGGTAGTCAATAGTTTTAATATACTGATAACATCTATTTGCCTTATAAAATTTAGGATATGGGTTAAGATCAACAATTCATATTAAATTTAAAATTATATGTTATATACCAAAAAGTAGTCTACATTATTAATACATAGATATAATCAAATTAATATATATTATGTTACAATTAAATTATTTAATTAAGGTTGAATTGATAATAATAAGACGCTTAGTATTTAAAATATATATTGTAATAAGATATTTTTAATTAAGTTTAAAAAATGTGTGTTTATAGTTTTTTTTCATGGAAACTTTGAATATTATATGATTTATCATAATGTTGTAATGTATAAACGTATTCTTAAATTATTAATAATGGTGTATGTAAGTTCTTATAAAGGTATAAACTTTGACTTTAGCTTTTTATTTAGCATAAGTGGTACTATTGATAGCTGAAGACTTAAATAAGACACTTTGTTATTAATAAAAACTGTATATAGTACTCATAGTATAATTACAATTTTTTACTTATAATTTAACAGTTATTTAGTAACAACATTACATATATAAATTCTGCTATTAGATATATAGATTATTGAGTTCAATTGTTAGAAATTAATAAAATATATGTAGTTTAGTTACGAAATTATATTTTTTTCTTTAAATTTTAAAGAATTTAATTTATTTCATGATCAAAATTAGACTTACTGCGTTAGAAATAAATAATTACATAAAATTTTATTGTTTTAATTATTTCCTAAAAATATCTGGCGAAAGAAGATGAGATATGACTTGGATGGTCTTTTGCGACGCATACACTATTCTGTGCTCAACTATTTTAGCCATATGGTTTTTTTATAATTTTTTACCTTAAATTAAATTTAGAAATATTCAAGAGCACCTAAATTTTGCTTCTATCCTGCTTTCTTAAAAAACATTACTAATAGAACTAAATATCTAGTTTGTGGCTTTACCATTTGTGCTATCCATTACGCTTCATATAAAAAAAAACATTGAACTTCATTATCAATTTGATTTTATTATTAGTTATTTTCTTTACTTTGTTTTGTGAAATAGATTATATATTTAAGAATAAATATTTAATATTAAAACACTGCGCCAGCTCCATCCACTTAAATTACATCTATTTTCGACGAATCGATATATTAAATCACTTACCATCAGGTGACTCGAATGCTCGTATGCCTTGTCCTTTACCATTAAAAAAAAATCGATTATAAGTATCGAGTAATTTTAAGCTTAACACAAAACACTATTTGTCTATTTCATCAATATGTCAATGTCATTCAGTTTACAATTTCTTTTGTGAAGAAGTTACGTTATTTTCATAATAAATACATAAATAAATAGAAATTTATAATAAAAGTAACAAAGTCTATAATATAGTGAACAAATGCTTGTTAGAAACAACGAAACCACCGAAACGCATTTTGTTTGTAAATAATGCATTTTTAACTAATTTAAGTTTTAGAATCTCGAATAAGAAGTGAGTAATAATTTTATTGATAATTTGAATACTATAATTGATAGATACAATTGATTTAAATAGTTTTCTAGGCTATAAACACATGCTATTTTTCATTAAATTTATTATTTTTTAAATAATCAATATTTTAAACCGTAACATAATTGTTTTGATGACTAAGATGTGAACAACAAAACAACAATACGTAAGAACATAATAAGAAAACTGACTAAAACCTCATTTAGCAAAATAAATATTATTAATAACAGGTAAATCAATTAAAATAGTTGTTTAAAAAATTTTTATTAGTTTTACTTCCTGTTTATAATGTAAACACTGATAAACAAATTATGCCTTTGTCTAACATGTAATCGGTTATATTTAATTGTAGAGCTAAATTACGTTACATTTTTATGATTATTTCGGTTTAATGTTCATAAATAATTATTATACATAATTTTTTTTATTATATAAATTGTTATTTTTTACTGAATGCTGGGAACTAAGTGTTAAGACACTCCATTCTCCATTCACAACCCAATGTATGAGATATTGCTTGTTCAGTGGTGGAAAACAATGCTATATTTTGCTCTGCCAAATCAAGGAAATAAAAATATTCCTTGAGTGGTAATCAAATCCACAATCAACACATTTACAGACAGATGCTGTCTCTCTATGCCACAATGGCTCCTCATAAATTAATAATTACCTTATGAAAAGTAATTTTTCTTATGTCTACTAAAATAGGCAGATTTTGACTGTAAATGTTATGTTTGTGGGTTTGATTCCTGCCTGGGGAAAGAAATTATTTGCATTTCCATACTCTGGTAACAAGACAAAGTGTGGCATTGAGTACTACCGCTTAGCACACAATGTCTCATAAATTGAGTGGCTCAAAAAGACTGTGTGAGCCCTATTAGAATATGCTCATTAAGTTTTAATTTAATATATAAAAAAATGTTGTTTTATATTAAGATTATTAACCTTGAACTAATTACTGTGATAAGGTATGTGCTCTAGAAACTAGATTCATATTGATTTAAAACAAAAAATATAATATTAGTGTAGTATAATAAAAAAGTATACAACCCAGGGCCTACTTATTACTTAGTATGGCAATACTAAGAGATATCAATAAATATTTAAGTAACATTTAATCAGGACGATAGTTGGTATTCATAATTTCAATTCATGAATTGTAAAACTACAAAAATAACAAAAAATATATAATAATCAAGAAATGAATTATAATTAAGTTTAATCATCATTAAGTAAAGAACAATGTTATCATAATGATTTCAGCAAACATGGCAGATTATCACATAAGAGAGGCGGCCGAGTCGCTTTTGAGTAGTGTTACAAGTCCACCGTATAGAAATTTATGTAAGTAAACAATATGGTTACACTGTTTTATATTTTTTTGTTTCACCTGTATCCCAAATATAGTAAGGTAGGAGAGGGGCCCTAGTACTAAAACATTATTTTTTCCACATATTGAAAATTGAACCTACAACTGTCGCTGATTGTTACTCGAGGAAATAAAGTTTTTAATATTTCATTTCGTTGCTTTGGTAGTGAAGCAAACCGCGGTGTTGAGAGCCACTCAATATGCAATGTGTCCAGAATTCAGCAGAAAGTGAGGAAAAGTAAATAATATAATATATATTATAATGTAATGGTTTTATGATATACTTAGCTGTTATAACTAAATATATATGTATATTTAAAAGATTTTTGAATAAAATTAGGGTTTTAACATTATTTATAAAGTATTATTTACACACAAAGGAATGTAAAATATTTTCAAACCGCAGTTTGTCTCTCAGAATTAGATTAGAAATGATTTAAATATAATCATTTCCCCAAAGGGAAATCGAACCCACACAACCATCACATTTATTTTTAAGCACTGTGTCATGATAAATATTTTTATTTTGCTTGCTTATTTGTAATGTTATTATTATAATATTTATTATGTATGATAAATATGTATAATGTTAATTTTTGTATAATTAGTTGTGTTCTATATTTTAAATGTTTTTTTTTAATTCTTATTCCAGCACAATCAGTCAATGTGGTAACAGAAGATTTAATAGCTGGTCACAGGCCAGAAGGCAGGATGTCGTCAGTTCGACGTTTCTTCTGTCTTTTTGTCACTTTTGATATATTGTTCACTAGTTTAATGTGGCTTATTTGTGTTATGGTGAGTGTTATTTTTTATGTTTTTTTTGGATGGGTAGATTTGAAGTTGTGATCCTTTTACAATTTTGCAAGTATATGAAAAGCTAGCACTAAAAGTTTTATTTTGTATCGCAAGTAAAATAATAATTATTTAAATTGTGCAGAATTATGATTTTTAAAAGATATATATTAATCTTATCTAAGAGAAAGAAATAAAATCATGGTGTTTCACATTTGTTCTCCAAATTCCACTGCACAACGCTGCTTTTTTTCTGACAGACAGCTTTTTTTGAAAATTTTATGACAAAATTAAGGAATTAATTTCTTTGATTAGTAAGTCTTATTTGCACATATTATATTATAAAGAGTTATATAAAAAATTTAAAATATTTACACAAGGATTTGAATCCATACTTGAGGTGAGTCATGGTGCAGGAGCCTTAATTCTTAAAACTAAGTTGAAAATAAGTGTCTTCTCTACTAAAGATTGTTAAAAAAAAATTATAAAATCTTTTTTTTAGTTTAAGGCTGTAACCTGCATGTAGTAAAGTAATTAGAGCGAAATCAGTGTTAATACTGTGTTCTTTACTTTCCCCCAAATTTTCAAGATTCATTACCCCAAATGAGTCGAACCCACAACCATTCCGTGTACATTCCACTGTGACACAATGGCCTCAATTTTTTATTTCTATTTACAGATGAAAGGTGAAACGCTAATACAAATATTTAATAGGGAAATAATACATTACAATATAAAAATATCGTTATTCGACATTGTGATAGTTGCACTTCTAAGATTTATACTGCTCATATTGTTTTACGCTATACTGTATATAAATAATTGGAGTGTTATTGCGGTAAGTTGATCTTGAGAAATATATATATATATATATATATATATATATATATATATATATATATATATATATATATATTTCTCCACACACCTCTGAACCCTCGAGGCATTTGTGTTGAATGGTAAAAATAAATCAAGTTTTTTTTAGCTTCATGCTGTATCCCACACATAACAGGGAAAGCAGGTAGAAGCTGTGGTGGTTCCCGTTAAGGCATCATGTACCCTGATGTCCACTGGCACTGGCACACAATGCAACGCTTTGCCTTGTTACCTGAAGAAGGAAAAACAATATTAAATATTTCGTTTCCACAAGTGTAAATCGAACTCACAACCTGTTACAGTCCCACGCTTATGTCACTGCGCCACGACTAGCTTCCATCTGGATTAATATCAACCCAACTTAATACTTTCTTAATAGAGTTATCTAAACCTAAATAAATTTCTAGGTAATTTGTGAAAAAAATATTTTTTTTTTCATAATATTATTTTTTACGCAGCGTTTTCCTCCGCCTACAATGCTACGCGAGATAAAATGTGAAGCTGTTAATTGAAGTTCTACTTCGATTTTTTTTTCATTTACATTGAGGCCAGTCGTGGCGCAGAGGCACAAGGGGATGAGGTGGTGGCTGTAAAACAGACTGGTTGTGGGTTCGATCCCCACTTGAGCAGATGAAATATTTATTTAAATTTATATTTCTATTTCTTTGCTCTGGTGTCAGGCAAAGCCGGGCATTCAGTTCTGCCACTGAACACGCAATGCCTCCAAAATTCGGCTCAAAGTGGGGAACAGTGTCTTAACTCTAGGTTTCCCTCTGCCTACTGCCCTGCCTGCTGTGTGCGGGGTACAGCGTGAAGCTGATTTATTTTATTTTTATTTTACTTTCTCATTACCAACATAAGACATTGTTAACGGATTTTCTATACATCTCAATGATATTTATGTGTATTGTATTTTGTTTTTTTTTTCTAGCTCTCGACCGGCGGGACAAGTGCCTTTATATTGGGAAAAGCTTTTGTTTATGACGTAAGTGAAATTCTTATATATTTTAATTACTAATTAATCGAAATGGGTGATATTTGTGGGCTCGAATCCCATGTTTAATTTTGATATATAAATTTAATAACTAGCGATCTACGAACGTCTTCGCTTAAAGTTATCGTTATATTATTGGTAAATTTGTTTTTTAGCGTAGCGCTGTATCCCGCACACAGCAACCCAGCTAGAAGGAACCAAGTGTTAACAAACTCCGTTCCCCATTTTACGCCAAATCCTGGAGGCGGTTTTTATTTACCGAATTGAGTGGCGGAACTCAACGTCGCAGTCGCTAGAGTAGCAGTCGAACCCATAACCTGTTGCGTTTACAGTCATACTTTGTGCCTCTGCGCCTGGAACGACTGGAATCAAAATTATTTAAAACCTTCACATACATTGTAGCACATTCAGATGTATTACTGTAAGAACGCGACAGGTTGTGGGTTCGAGTACCACTCGAGCAAATGAAATATTTAATATTTTCCTTTTCTTCCCTCTGATAACGGGGAAAAGCGCGGCGTTAAGTTCTCTCTTAATGGTAAAAGAGTGTCTTAATATCAAGTTCCCAGTTACACTCTGCCGTGCGGGATACAGCGTGAAGCCAAAACAAAGCTATATTGTTCTATAAATTTCAATAATATTTATTTGTATTCCAGTGGCCAGACGCCTCTCAGCCGGTGTTTCAAGTGTTCTTAATATTAACTTCTTTCACCATATCGTGGGGGGAGGCGTGGTTCCTTGACTTTAGAGTGTTACCTCAGGAATTGCAAGCGAGACAGATATTGGAGTCTATTGGTATGTTTGTACGTATACTATTATATTAAGCTTCACGCCGTATCCCGTACACAGCAGGATAGGCAGAGGGAACCTAGTGTTAAGACACTCCTTTCCCCACTTTCTGCCGAATTCTGTAGGCATTGCGTGTTGAGTGGCAGAACTCAACGCCGCGCTTAACCTCGACATCAGAGCGAAGAAATGGAAATATAGATTAAAGTAAATATTTCATCTCTTTGAGTGGGGAGCGAACCCACAACCAGTCGGTTTTACAGTCACACTTCGTGCCGCTGCGCCACGACTGGCCTCAAGTTTTATAGTTCTAGTTTTAGTTTGTAGAAAGTTCTTTTATTTGTTTGTTCCATTTTTTTTGGGAGGTAAAAGAACCCAGTGTCAAAACGCTAGCTCTGCCCAAATTTGAGATATTATCATCATGTTTCAAAAACTTGAAAATGAAAACAATTAATCCAATTCCAGTAAGAGTTCACACGGGGACCCAACCATCGCATTTACAACCACATACTGTACCTAAAATACACAATTCTATAATATAACCTTATTCAACAGTACATAGAAACACAACGGAAAGAACACCACTCCTAGCCCAAAGGCCTCCGCCCTCCACCCACGGGGAGTCCACAGTGAACTGGTTCTCCCCCGTCGACACGCCCGAGTCGAGTCCACACCCGAGGATCCGAGATGTTATATTGACACAAGACTTGGTGAGTGTTTGTTTCTTTGTTTGTAACGAATGTACAGGGTGGAATCGTCTGCGTTCCTTTTACGGGATAAGCATGTAGAATAAAATAATTCAAACCCACACCTAAAAAATATAGTCAAGATTCGTCAACGCTGTAGACGTAGGATTTTTTATTTTCAATTTACGATTTTTATCCATACTACATTACACATGAGGCAGTTACAAATAGATACCAATAACGTAAATACCTACTACTACAAAATATTACTAAACGTTGCCGATCTGCCACTTTTCGTTCTTAAAAGACAACAAAAACAAAACAAAAAAGGGATATGTCTCTTTTTACTTTATGCAATTATCTATTTTCTATAATAAACTTAAACAACTCTCAACTAAAAAAATCTCGTTTTATAGAGTAGTTGTTACAACTGTGCTTTCATTTAAGGTGGTGATGACAAAAATACTAATAATATGTAGTATTCATGTAAACAATAATACATTTCGTTATGCGGCGTCCATGGTGTAAACTTAACAAAGTGAAACAAAAACTTAATAAAATAAAAGTTTAAACTAATTTGAGGCCAGTCGTGGCTCATTGGCACAAGAGTGCGACTGTAGACGTTACAGGTTCATGTGGAGGAGGAAATGAAATGGTTATATTTTAATTTCCTTACTCTGGTAAAAAGGCAAAGCGCGGCATTGAATTCCGCCACTTGAAAAATTGGCGGAAAGTGGACAACGAAAGTGAATTTAATGAGACGGAGTGTCTTAATACTAGGTTTCCGGTTCCTCTACATATGTTTGCTATTTGCGCGATATAGCGTGAAACTATATCATGGCTATTCTCTTGCAATTTGGCTTCAAAAGATTTTCAAAACCTTCAGGAAATTTAAACAAAATCAAAAAATGTCTGAAAAATAATTTAGCATTTTCACGAAGCGTTATGTATGTGGAAAATAAGTTAATACTGTATTTAATCGTAATAATATTATCACATACTATGTTATCATATTTTTCTGGACCTGTTGAACTTTTCCAGAAAAAAATAAAAATATGATTTTAATGTTTGATTTTTATGTGTATGTAATTCTATATATTATACTCTATAATCTATGATAAAAAATTTTAAATATTGTAAAAATTAATTTCGGTTTACAATACTTGTTTAGTATCTTTTGTAGATTTTTGCTGACAAGAACCCATAAGATTTGCCTTTACCAAGATTCGATCAAGGCTCCTATATATTTTTTAATTTCACGCTGTATCCCGCACATAACAGGGTAGGCAAAGGGAACTTGGGAACTGTGTTAAGACACTCCGTTCCCATTAAACCTTCCACGGTCTGCCGAATTCTGGACACATTGCGTGTTGAGTGGCTGATCTCACGCTTTGTTTTGTGACTAGACCGAGGAAATGAAAATATCAAATCCATCCATTTCCTCGAGTGGGAATCAAACCCACGCGTTGTCGCGTTTAGAGTTGCGCGCTTGTGGCTCTACGACACGACTGACCTCAATATTAGTTTTCGCTTACAAAAAATGCGAAAGATCTAAAGTGGCGAGGCCTGATCGGAGACTAAATTTAAACTTGAAGTAATTAATATTTAAGTGATAATGGGAAGCAGCGTTAAGATCCGCTTTTCAATTTCACATTTCCCCAAAATCTGGCGATAAGTGAACTAGGTTATGTGATACCATACCCGATGTTTGCTTAAAATGAAAAAAAGATATATGTTCTCCCTATTTTTTTTCTATTCTCTTATAATAATGTTTTATTATTATATAAAATCAGCTTCACGCTGTATCCCGAACACAGCTAGGTAAGCAATGGAACCTTGTGTTAAGACACTCCGTTCCCCACTTTTTGCCGAATTCTGGAGGCATTTCGTCTTGAGTGGCAGAACTCAACGCCGCGCTTTGCCTCGATACAAGGACGAAGAAATGGAAATATAAATTAAAGTAAATATTTCATTTACTCGAGTGGAGATTGAACCCACAACCAGTCGGTTTTAGTCACACTTTGTGCCGCTGCGCCGCGACTGGCCTCTTATTTATTATTATACAATAGTTTAATATTTAGATAGCATTGACCTGCGGTTCTATTAAACCGTCCGTTCAATAAATAGGTTAATAACTAACCAATCGTTATTGATCTTTATTGGAGTTGATTGTTCCTTTGAGTTTTAACCGAATTGGAAAAATTTAACTTTTGAAATGTAAAGAAAGGAATTAAAAATATATTTTTATTACTAAATAAAAAAGTACATGTTTCAAAGTCACCAGAGACACTGGTTTAAGTGGTGGTGGAATTTAACGTCGCATATAGTGTCCTAGGGCAAGGTAAGGATAATAATTAATTTCTGCAAATAGAAACCGAAGCCATAAATCAATGAATGAAAATAAATGAAATTCCTTATTAAAACAGTACGTTCAGATTTTAATTAAAGTACAATTAAAATTACTTTTTAAAATATTTTGTTAGTGATTTTCGCGTATTTAGACGCAAAGATCTTTAAAGAATATTACTAAAAATATCAAAAATAATTCAATTATTCAAATCAATCTCTTGTTTTTATAATAACCTATAATTAAAAGAATAACAATAAGCTATGTATCAAAGTAATTAACAAGAATCAAGCATCTATAGAAGGTATTAAAAATAACCCGGGGGTTTTCAGGTTATAGATCAAGACTCAATAATTGGTAGATAAAGCTAAGATTAAAAATATATTTAAAAATATTAAGTATAGATAAATATTATATAAAGAAAACATCTTCCACAGTATTCTTGAAAGTGGAAAAAAATATCATGTAGGCAAAATATAACGTAATTAATAATTAAATAGTACATTAATGATGAGTTGTCTGGCAGATGAAATGCGGCGTTTAGTTCCGCCATACAACAATGTCTAGAATGTTGGCCGAAAGCGGACTGTCTTAACATTAGGTTCCCTCTGCCTACACCGTTGTACACAAGAAGTAACACCGTTGTAAACATGAACATAAAAAAAACACATTAACTAACTTATAAATGTTCCAGGTAATTAAAATTACAATTCAAATATCGATTTATACTTTGTAATTATTTATTGATTGATTAAAATAAGTACTAAGGATTAATGAAGATTGGCTGTACTGTTATCGCGTTATTAAAAAAATCACGTTTTAAAAGTGATTCGTTTGAGGCACTATCTTTGTTATCTTTATTTATGCTTGGACTAATCAAGTTATATAGTTTAATAGTCAGTTTGTAGAATAATTTCTTTTTTGTTGAGGTTGGTCTCAATTATATATTATATATATATACTCGCGTTTCATCCCGTATAGCTAAAACATGGAAAGCAGAAAAAATTACCACATCGCATGGCGTTATTTATGGAGGCTGTAAAATTAATGTTTTTTTTGTAAATACCCAAGAAATATTAAAAAATAATTTAAAAGTTATGTTAGGATATATTTTTTTATTAGTAATTTGACATTTATTTAAATAACAGAAGAATCTACACATATAACAATATTGTAACTGTCGCTGTCTGCTTATTAAAGATGAATGAGAAACTCTATCGTTTCCCAATAATTTAATAAGCATTTATCTATGTAATAGAATAGAACCCTATACAATGATTAATATTTTTTTGTCTCTTTGTCTGTGTGTTTGTGCACACTAATGTCAGAAACGGTTCATCCGATTTAAGTCCAGTTAGTCACTATTGTAAAGCATAATTTAATATTATTTTGTGTTCATTTTATTTCAATTGGTTCATAAATAAATGTTATATCAATAAAAAAAATGTTCGACAAAATTCCTACATTTTTTATACAATTTTTGTATGTATATATTGTTTTTGTGATAATGTTATTAGAATACGAAAGTAATTCAGATTAGTAAATAAATAATAGTGCAGTCCAAGCGGACAAAGCCGCGAGCACGTCCCTTGTAAGTAATATCCACTTTCCACCCATCTTAGATAAATTCCGTGTGAAATGGCGAAATCTAAAGTAAATAAAATGGTTCACCCTTAGTGAATTAGTACCCACACCATCGCAATGACTCGTTCTCAGTACTAACCACTTTACCATTACGTTAATTATTTAATTATTTAAAAAGATAACCTAATACATTGATAATATTATTTAATCATATAAAATTATCGGTTAATTACTTTTTTTTTAATACTGTTACAATGTAAGTTATTAGAGCCAATGTCAAATAAGTAGTTATATTTAAAAATACTTTTAAAAAAGCGGATTCATGCTGTATGCGGACAACAACAACAACCTAATGTTAATACACGCACTGGTCAATTTTAGAAATATTGTATAATGAGTGGTGGGACTCAACGCCGCGAAAATATTTAGATATTCATACACGACTATTTAAAAGAAAAATAAGTACATAAATGAGTTTTTATTTCGCAATGGTTGTAGGCTCTAGTCTCATTCTAATGATTTTTATTTATGTTTTTAATATTAGAAACAGCAATTCCAATTTTCACTTAAACGAGTGACAGCAAACGTCACTTATTAACGCCCAATATTAATAATCTATCTCCTACGTCAATCTTCGATTCGAACAATCGAATCGAACAATCTAAGATTGACGTAGGAGATAGATTATTAATATTGGGCGTTAGGCTGAAAATAAAAAAAAACTAAATTTGATTTAAACGACTGTGAGGGACGTATTTGAATAATATACTTTAAATCATTAGTCATATTTAATTTTTATCAATAAATATAGTTAGCAAATGCATTATTTTAGTGCAAAGGTCACATCACTATTCCGATAAGAGTATTTGTCGAATTTTATTTCTTTTAAATACTGTAGTATTATTATCTGTATTTGCTATCGTAGCAAAGTTGACACATCCTGGCCTACTTAGAGTTAGTTGTAGGTTCAAAGTTTGTGCATTTTTATCTTTACACTTTTACCTGCGGCCTCGCTCTCATGGTCAAATGGAAATAACTGTATACTCGTTGTGTATGACACATGATAGGTTCCAAGTGCGGGAGGTAACTCTGTTCGTAGGTAACGTGGATGCCCATGTTGGGCACGATTAACGTGTTCTAGTATAGCCTATAACCTTCTTATATAATCAAAATCAAAAAATATTTTTAATATCTTTAAAATATAATTTAACACTTAGAAAAGAAAATATTTATTTATGAAACGTATATAAAGTTTTAAGTAGCGGGATTTGAACCCACACTCTCTCTCTCTCTCGCTCTCTTTTCCGTTGGAAACCGTCGAAGCGGATGTAGCTCAGTGGTTAGAGATTCACTGAGCTACATTCTCATCAAGCTACGTCGAAATTCTTATATGCTACACCCCCCGCCTTCAGAGATCTTTAGGGAGATTTTTCCAAATTTCCGCTACCCAAAAATGGCAAGGCATGACATTTGGCAAGTGAGAATGCTATTTATCAAATATTTTTATAGTGTTATGCCACTTGTAAGAACATAACATTTAAAAATATTTGAAAGATATCAAATCCGTTTAATTCCGTAGTATAAAATAAACATAAATTTACGTTAATGTATATTATATACATATATATTGCATATTCTTGTTTATCCAATACCTATCTTCCGCATTTACCGTGGGAATTAAGCCTTATTTTAGACACATGCCGATTGTCTTGTCTAACCGTTGAAATATTTTTTTACATATATACATCCGACCGAGCATCGAACTCACAACCGCCGCATTTACTGTTAAAAATTCTCCCACTGCGCCATATACCTACGTAGTCTCTTTATTATGTTTTTAGTTTCACTGTATGCCGCACATAGTAGTGTAGGCACAAAGAACATTTATTTATTTAATGCTTTATTACACCAAAAAGATGATACCACCACTCCATTTTTCGCCGAATTTTAAAGGCATTGCGTGTTGAATAGCGAAAATATTAAATATTTCATTTTCTCCTAGTAGGTCGAGATAGCATATTTGTAAACATTTATTTAATTAATTATCTAATTAAATAAATGTTTACAAATATCGATCTATTATAAGTAATTAATTAATTAAATAAATTATGTTTCCTTAAGATAATGAAGGGTGACAATTATTGCGGATATTTTTTTTATTAATTAAGAAAATATGGAAAATTATCTTTTTTATAAACTCTCAATCTCTCTCTCTCTCTTCGTTACGAAAAATATTAATTAATGGTGATTGTAGCAGGATTCTTTTAGACAACCCTAGTGTAATCTATTCTCCTATCATGTATAATTCTTAAATATAAGTTTCATTAGAAAAACTGATCCCTATAGATTTAAGCAATGGGATGTTAGGACATAGTAGTGTGCTGTCGCCTGTCGCGTTAACAGTCGCCCGCTTGTGCTCTTGCACCACGACTAGCCACATCCCATGACCTGGTACCTCATTATGTGCTTTCAAAGAAATGATATTACGACACCATAAAAAAATTCTGATACACAACACTTAGGCTTTATCCTGCAATTACAAAGAACAATTCACATTGCATACGTAATATTTATGTTTACTTTTTACTTTTCGGGACTTCCCCGTAGATTTCTTTTGTGGTGAGATCTCATAGTGGCTAATAGGATTTTCTAGACAAATAGAATATAGAAATTTGAAAATATTTGCTTTCTTTTATCTTTTATCCTTTAATCGAGTTTCGTAAGGTTATCAATTGGACTGTATTTTTCTTTGTTTATTATCTCAGAACTTTTGACTGGGTGAACCGAATTTGGTGGTTCTTTTTTTATTTTTCTAAGCTGGTGCTTCCCGTGTGGTCCCATTTTTTCGGTCTATTTCTGACACTGTTTTCCATGAGAAAATCACGTTATTTTTTTATTTGCATTTATTATGTGCGCGATAAAATGGACGAGTAACTCAATATCCCGCTAACCTAATCCTGTTATTCCTTTTTATTGGAAAGGAAGGGTAGTTTGGTGAGTTTGGTTAGGTTGGGATCGTGGGATCCGGTTGAAGTCGGTTTTTTTTTTGTCAAAAATAATTATTGTCTTTTTTTATTTAATTCGTCATTTTAATTTTTGGTTTTAAATTTTAAAATTTTATAATTCGCTTAATGATGATGATTGTCTTATTTATATTATTTTGTATTTAACATTTAAAAAAAGGTTAAGTTTATGTATCTGTTGACGCATATGGGTTCGCCTCTCGATCCGCTATATGAATGATCAAGGTGGTTTACGTCAAAATAGGCAAAATCAAGATTAGAGTAACGTATATGTATATAATTACTATACAACTGGGGCCGTTCTTGTGCACAGTGGGTCGGCGGTCGTGTTTGTTAACACGATAATTATGAGTTCAATCTCACTCGCGATAATGATTATATAAATATAGTCATTTCACTGCTTCGGTAAAACAAAATGGAGTGATAAATTCCGCCAATCAACATGGAATCTTTTGAAAACCGGTGTCTATAGAACGGAGTGTCTTAACAATACGTTCTTATCTCTGTTATTTGCGGGATACAGCGTGAAGATAACAAAAAATGTAATAAGAAATTATATGAAATGATCGAAAATGTCTGCAAATATTTATTTTCTTTATCTCGTTTGAGCGTTGCTATGTCATAGTTGCTTTATCTGTTTATACATATCAGTCCGTAGATATGTTATTGTCATCACTCGACCGGTATATGTACCTTGTCTAAATTTTGTAACTAAAATCTATTTAATATTATATTAATTTATTATTTAATATTTTTATTTTCTCGCTCTGGTCACATGACAATGCGCAGCGTTGAGTTCCGCCACTCAACAGGCATTGCCTGTGTCTTAAAAATTCGATATTTCGATACAGTGCGGTCAAAGATTCATGACCGGCTTGAAGTTATCTGTAGATATCTGTGCAGATTTAATTTTAGGAACTTACTCACTTTTAATTATTTTCTTCCCGAGCGCGAGTGCACAATGCGCAAAAGTTCAAAAAGCCTAGGGCGGCCAAGACTCGTCGACCATACTACTTATTTGTTCTGCGATACTAGTTTAGTTTATAATTTATATTCGTCATCAGAGTTAGTCAGACGCGGCACCGCGTGGCGTTTACACGTGTTTTTGTTTTAATTAAAGTTGGTTAAAGTGATTTTTTATATTGAAATATTAATTTATAAACGTTGTTTTATATATATTTATATATGTTGATGTAAGACAGAATTTGGTTATTAGTAAACACGATATTATATACTCCTAATGCATTTGAAACGAGTCGTCTCATAATATTTGGGTGTTTAGATAGTTGTTGTACATATATTTAAATGTTAGTTCTGCATAGTTTTGTACTAAATGTATTTTTTATTTATTTTGCCTTAAATAGTAATTTTGTTCTATACATGTGCACAGTGATAATATATTATCACATTGTTTTGTATTATTTTTTTTATTTAGTATTTTCCTAATATCCTATACTTAGTGTACGGAGAACGTAGAAACATATCACTATTTGTATATGTGCATGTGGCATATTAATATATATTATTTATCTACCCTCCCATTCCTTTTTAATATGATTTAATTGTTATATTAATCAAAGTAAAAAAGCTTTTGTTTGCGATTACTTTACAATTAGCGAGATCAAGAACCTTTAATTTTAATGTAATTGTATTATAATTAATATTAATTAGTTTTTCTTTTAGTATATATGTAGATTTAAAGCAAAAATTATAACAAAATCTTTAATAAAAAATATTTTATCAAAACAATTAAATTAATATACTATAATTTATAGTAATCATTATTATGAAATAAATTTTATTTTATATTCTTCCTCATAACAGAAACAACATATTAATTTATAAATTAATATTTTAATAAGATATAGATTCATCAAACTTAAGAACGAATAAAGTTGAATCAGTGCTAAAAATTTCAAAAAAATATATAAAAATGGCGTCCTCATCGGAAATTCCCGCCATTTCCGATAAAGAAATAGATCAACATATCGGAGAACTGGAGAATGTTGGTACTGAAGAAGAATTAGAGAAGAAACTCGATAGTATGAGTATTCTTGGTTTCTCCATAGCTAATATAATGAAGTCGATATTCAATAAAAGTAGCAATGAACCGTTCAAGGCTGAATGGTTGACAGTAAGTGTCTTTGTTTTGACAATTTGTATAAAAAAAATAGTGACAAAATATAAAAAAAAAGTTTTATTGCTTCATTGTATTTTTACATATTTTAATTGAATCTGTTTCCTTTTATATTGTACTAGAGGGCGCGCGCGGCTTCGCCCGCTTATTAGGAGTGAATTCTAAAAAAACCACGAAACACGTGTTCAATAAAATATTTTTAACAGTCTGAATTTAAATTTTTATAAAGATCGGTGGCAATTTAAAGATTTTTCCATATAAACTTTCAACCCCTTATTTGAACCCTTAGGGGGTGAATTCTTAAAAACCATGAAACACGTGTTCAATAAAATATTTTTAAGAGTCTGAATTTCAAATTTTATAAAAATCGGTATAGATTGAAAAAAAATTCCATACAAACTTTCAACCCCTATTACAACCCTTTAGGGTTAAAATTTTTCAAATTCCCTTCTTAGTGGATGTCCAGAATATGAAAATAAACATCTGCCCAAATTTCACGTTTCTATCATCAGTGGTTACGGCTCTGCGTGCGTCTTACCTCAGTCAGTCAGCACAAGTCCTTTTATATATATAGATAACCAAACTGTCTATACCACTGGACTGTTACGGATATCTTTAATTTTTATATACCTACTAACCTTTTTCTTTACTAATTTTTTACTCAGAAACTAAGACAAAATAATGACCATATGGCTATTGTTTAAAATTTAAATATTATATTGCTTATGCTTCACACTGTGTCCCGCCTATTACAGAGAAGCAGAGAGAACCTAGTGTTACGACACTCCTTTCTCAAATCATTTAGTATATTTAGTTTTTTTTTTAAATTTTTTCGTAAATGCTTACTTGTCTCCAATATAAAACATATTATCTAGATAAAAAGGTCACGGCCCCTTTAATTTAATGAACTGCAGCTGCTGTATTTATCTCGACTGGCTAATGTTTTCGAAAGTTATATTTTATGATAGTAATAAAATTGTTTTTATCTATAAAGAATAATTGATTTTTAACGTGTGAAGATTGTTTTATTATATTCTTAGGTATTTGAATTTTATATTAAATTAAAGTATATAAATGTAACGTAATATTAAAGTTAATCTTTTACTGTAAGTACATTTGTATAGGCCATGCTCTAGGCTGAACTGAATGGATGTCTCTATTAACACATCTACCGTCGCCGGTGGCTCTCGTATTAATGACGTTAATAATCGCATCAGCCGTAAAAAAAGATAGGAAATAGAGAATGAATAATATGAAAATGTATGCAAATAACAAAAAAAGTAATATTTAAATATTCATACTCATTTTAGTTAAAAATAGCAAACTAAGGCTAAAAATACATCAAATTCATCCCAAATTCATAGGCTATCGAGATCCAAATCTCTGTTATTCCTTGCTATGGTAAAATATTAATATGCGGCTTTAAGTTCTGCCACTCAACATGCAATGCCTCGATAATACGGCGGTGCGTGAGAAACGGCCTTTCTAAAAACTACGTTCCTTCTGCCTATCCCGCTATATGCGGGATACAGCGTGAATCTAAAACAAACCAATTTATCCAAGATGATCTTGAAGCTAGATTTTAAGAAAATACAAAACCCTATGATAACATAAGTACAATAAACTTCCAGATAGACGAATACAAAAACATGGCCGAGGAGAGCTTGCAGAACGCGTACAAAACAATCAATCTGCCGAGCTGGAAGTTGGAGAAGAGAGGCAGCCACAAAGGAGACATAGTTGAGTCGAAACAGACCGAGCAGTTCGGCAAAGTCTATAGGTTCTCAGTAAGTATATATTTTTGACCGACTTGAAAAAAGTTTTATTGTGTATGTATATAATGTTGTTAGTTTAGGATTATATTTGAGCATGATGAGTATGATCTATTCAGGCTTCCTACCATACATATATGGTATTTTTTTTGAGTGTATTAGTTTGTTTGTTTGTCCACAAATTTCTCGTTAACTTAAGATTATATCGCATTGATTTTTTTTGTTTTAAATATTATATATTCAAACGTTGGTAACAATTCAAGTTTCGTCAAACCGGTTCAGTAGTTTTAGACGTGGTTATTCAGGTACTACTTTGAACAAGAACTGAATATGTAAAATGCACGAATCGGAGTAATTGACAGGAATTTAAAGACGGTTTAATTTTTTAAATTATTTTTATTAACATGTAGTGCCGTCGATTCATTTATAAGTCTATAGTTTTAAAATATTACATTATACAAAATGCCTACTATTGAGCTATATTGAGAAAAAAAAACACGAGCGCAAACTGAAGATTCGGGTATTTGCCTATTTTCCTAAAAAAATTTTTTCACAAATTCTGAAATATCTACCGAACCACTGAAAATCGGCTACCATACTTACATGGGGATGAAATGGATAGCTACTGATGTCCTCCGAGAACCGTCGATCGCGTTACACTCTGTATAACGAAATGAAAATAATTAAGTGCCCCGAGTGGAAATAAAATCCACGCCCGTCGTGTTTACAGTCAGACGCTGTACTGCTGCGTCAATTCAGCTTTAATGAGATTTATGTTGAATTTGGTTTTTTTATTGAAATTATAATATTTTGTTTAACTGGTCTATTTTTATTATTAATTGTCTAGGAACTTGCAGTATGCAGATTGATTGTCTTCACCATTAAAGCGATGATATTCATTTTTTATTATTTCTTTCAGGGTATAGTGGATTGTCCGGCCAAATTTCTGTTTGAGGAATTCAAGAACAACTTAACGAAATTACCCGAATGGAATCCCACCATATTGAAGAGTGAATTAATTAAGGTATTCATTTAATTTATTATATTATATATATATATATATATATATATATATATATATATATATATATATATATATATATATATATATATATTTGTATGTGTTATGTGTAAATTTCATAATGAAACGGCTCTGGTTAAGCTATGCTTGAATTTCAAATACCTCCAATTTTGCCCATCCTCGGTGGGCGAGCCCGGCTCACGCTTTTCTCTAACTCTCTTTAAGGTTACCTCTGCCTACTTTAGTGCGCTGGATACAGCGTGAAACTTAAATATATTTTTTAAATAAATCGTAGCATTGTGGCACAACTTTTAACTGTATATTCAATTCAACAGGTTCAATTCCTCATGTGTATCCATGCTCTGGTCACGAGACGCTGTTGAGTTTCGCCCCATAACACACTATCTCAGATCTGAATTCTGTCGAAAATGAATAAGTGATTATTTTGATTTAATATTTCTCTATTTTTAATTTAGGAAGTAGGTCCCGGCATAGATCTCTCGTACCAAGTAACAGCGGGCGGTGGTCGCGGGATCATAGCTCCGCGTGATTTCATCATACTACGTCGTAGCGCAGCCTTGTCCAACGAGGGGGTCGTTGTGGAATCGAACCCGCACTGTTATATCACGAGCGGTGTGAGTGTACAAGTGCCTGGGTATCCGCCGCAGAGGGATATGGTCAGGTTAGTATGTTTTTTTAGCGTTACGCAGTATTCCGCAGGGTAGACAGGAAACCTAGTGTTTGTACACTCCGTTTCTCATTTTTCTTATTTTAGAGGCAATGCGTATTGGATAGCGGAATCCAATGCCGCTCTTTGCTTTTGTACCATAGAACATTTTTGTTTTTTTGTGATAAGGCATATTCCTCCTTTTACAAAAGTCGGTTAAGAATATTAGTTTATAGTCTATACAATAACTAAATAGTTTTATCGATGTTTCCTAATTATTTATCTATATTGATAAACAAACAAAACGGCAGCCACCATGATATGACATCATAAGGTTTTGTAATAAAATTGTCAACTGATCGACGCAATATTCGTTTGTAATATTGTTAATTATTATTTATGTATTTTTTTTGTCATATTTCTTCATTATTCTTTTGATTTAAAAAAATATATACTTTTTTAATTTTAACGACTGAAACAATTATATATATCAAGTAAGAGGCACAGGTTCAAACCGTGTTTCATATAAAGTTTTACATAGACTTTCATATAACTAATAATTATTGTTTTGTCATTTTAGAGGTCACAATAAAGTTGGCTGTTGGTGTTTAACGCCGAAAGCTGTTGAAACTTCCGATGGAAAAATCGAACAGAAAACTGTCTTCCAGTGGTTAATGTGCTGTGATTTAAAAGGTAAAGACACGCTTATTAATTATTTCCACCGCACCAGATCAGAAATGAAGATATAATAAGTTATTAAAATATAAATCTGATAACCCTGATATAAGCGGGATACAGCGTGACGTTAAAAACACTAAAATTTATCTGTATCCTTTATTTGCCGTAAAATTTAATAAAAATATTACAAATTTTAAGAAAATAAAACCACGACAGTCTACAAAAAGTAGTAACATTTGACATTGTATGACTCGTTGAACACCGACTGCATGACTAATGAGTCATGCTTATTAGCTTGTAGGAACGTGACAAGGTGATAGGAACGTGACGTCACGTTCCTTCTGAGACGAGTGTGCAAGCGAGAGCGCATTCACATTGTTACTTGTAATTAATCATAATATTAGGATTATTAAGTGCAAATAAATGTTAATTCATCGAAAAAAAAATATCTCAATAAACTCTTCTTTGTATACAAAATAATAATTATTTAGTGACAATAATTCAGTTCATTTGTTATGAACATAAGACTTTTATATAATTCTTTCCATTTTTCAGGTAAAATACCTCAATTTGTGTTAGACGCCGCTTTCGCGACTGTAATGTTGGATTATATAGTTCACGTGAGGAAGTTTGCATCGGAATGTAAAGCCAAGGGATTATTTTAGTAAAATGCTGGCGACCCAAAAGCAGCTTCGTCTGCTTAAACTTTTTGTTATTATAGCCAAATTATACAGAATATTTAACATAAATTGAAACCTGTGTGCTATTCTGATGTATAAGCTTTTATAATATATAAATATAACAATAAAACTCACATTTATCTTATGAACTCCTCCAATGTATTTCTTCACCAGTGGTACTATATCTAGCCTCGATGCCGTTTCGGGAATAACCTCTCCAATACGATGTGTACCGCTTTTATACATTATTTATTTATTAACTACCCTCTTTATTTTTCCAAGACCAACACTGGTCGATTTTATACCATTATTTATTTATCAACAACCCTCTTTTTTTCAAA
>JAATLQ010034640.1:0-25110 GCA_013421005.1 Heliconius erato x Heliconius himera
GTTACAGATACATTAAAGTCTTTTAATTTGCCTATTATTTCTTCTACAAATATTTTGAAAGAATTTATAGTGTCCGGGCTATTGCAAATTTCTATTACGTCGTATGGATCTTGAATATTTGTTGCATTACATGTCATACAGTGTTGAAGTCTTGAGCGGGTAAATTTAGGACAATTTTTAATAAGGTGGTTCAAACTTTGGGTGGAAACGCCATCGCATGGGCACTTGTCTGTGGTTTTCTCGGTCGGTCGGTGGTGGTCGGTGGTGTGGTGTGGTGGTGGCTGTGGTGTGGTTAAATTCAGCGTTGAGTTCCGCCACTCAACGCAACGCAGTTTCGCGAATTTGGGTGGAAAGTGCAGAACAGCTTATCGATCCTAGGTTACGCGGGATAAAAAAATATTATATTTTTGATTTTTTGCATAAAATGTATTGAATTATTTACAAGCGTTGCAAACTTGTTATCAAAGTAACCAAGGCCAAGGACGCCAAGATGATATAAGCATAACGGCAACCTTCTTGTTTCCGACTTATTACTACCTCGGAACTACTTTAGAGCAACCAAAATGTAAGTGTTTATTTTTAGGATTCCGTATCCCAAAACGTAATAACGGAACCCTTATAGGATCACTTTGTTGTCCGTCAAGGCCATTTATCTCGAGATTGTGTGGAAGTATCAAGCAAAGCAGGTATGATGTTAATATCAAATAATTAAGTCTTTGGTTCCTCAAAGCACACAAACAATATTTTTTTTTATATCAACGCAATAAAAATATACGAGCATTTATGCATTGTTCTTGCTGCATTTTGTATGAAATTTACAGGGTAGACCGGTAGTCAAAACCTATAAAGCACTTCCCGTAATGCTACAGCTATAAAATTTGGCACGAGGTGAGAATTTACAATACAAATAACGGAAAACATTTTAAAAGTAAAAAATTATAGGTTTTATTCAATATAAAAAATAATAATTACAAACTAACATTTGCATTTCATTTCATGCAAAATGAGTGCATATGGGCATATGCCAATTAAAGTAATATTAATTAATTAATCAAATTGTTATCAACTTATAAAAATCGTAGTGTTCGTTCACCTGCTCAGGATGGATCCTGAAATTGGTAGAGAAGCCATGCCACGTGACACGTGCTTAACCAGATTTTGTTTATTAGATTAGCAAATTTTCTCAATTTTATTAATATTTTTAGTATTTTTATACGAAACTTAGATAGAAGAGAATTCACATGAAATAAAAGATTATTTGATGAAATAATTCAAGGATAACAAGGATAATAGGTTGTACCTTAAAAGACTAATAGGGTTCTGTACTTTAAAAGGTAAAAACGGACAAGTTATAGGGTCACTTTGTTGACCGTATGCTCCTTTATCCATTTATCTCGAGGTTGCGTGCTGAAATTATCTAATATTCCGGTCTATGGCACCTTGACGTACAGAAAAAATTAAGCTTCTAAGTCAATGCCATCAAAAGATAGATTTATGCATTAATTTAGCTGCATTTTGTATGAAATTCACCGCGTTATCAAAATATATAGGATGCTTCTCGTGAACCTATAGTTATGAAATTTGGCACAAAGAACACAAACAGAGGAATAAATAAAAAAAATAACTTTTATAAGTTATGCTTCCCGTGGACCTATCCCCTACCCTAATCCTGAAATTTGTACGGAAGCCTCAGTGAGCGAGCCCAACTCGCACTTAACCGGTTTTTTTTCATATAATGAATAAAATCTTAAATAATTGTTAAAATACAATAATTAACTATGGATTAAAATAACGTAATTTAAATGTTTTTATTATATATCTGAAAAAAAAAATATTAAAATTTTTATACTATAAACTTTATACGGCTATTAGTCATACAACTTTTGAATTTCACGATGACTTGCTGTCACTCTGTTTAAAAAAACGATTAAAAAAGTCTGCCTACAAAGCTAATTATTTTAAACTAATACTAAAAGTTTCTTTTCAAAATAATCGTGTTTTTCTAAGTTAACAGCTGAACATATTTTTTATGGGATTAGCAATGAAAGATTGCGCGCTATTACCTCATTAGACGAGTATGAAATAACTAAACATTTTTGTAATATGACATTTTTAACGCACAAAATATAATAAAATTCCAAAATTATTAAATACATAATAGTTTAGATAACCATACTAAAATAATTAATAAATTTTATCTGAATATAGTTAAAAAATATGAAATTAATTTTAAAAAAGATGAATTTCGTTAAGTACAAGCGGGCGAAGCCGCGCGGGGACCGTTAATATGATGATTAGAAAATAGATAAACATATCAACGTACCTATTTAAATTTAAATACGTACATAAATAGATAAACCAGCCTCCAAAAACTATTTTTTTTCGAATGGGATCGAACCCGTGACCAACGATTTGACAGTCAAAGTCACTAACAAACCATTCGACTATAAGACCAGTTAGTAATCATTTTTTATAAATACAAGTCTATATCCTATCTTGTATAACTACATAGTTTTACCACAGGGCAAAGTCCTAGAAGTGAAAGTTTGTCTCATCTGAATGTCAAGAAAATAGATCACAGCTATTTATACTTATGTACACTGATTTATCGTATGGTTAATAATAAAATGGTGTGACACTGTAAATTGAAAATATTATAAATAATAGTCAGTCGTGGTGCGTGGTACAAAGTGTGACTGTAAACGCGACTGGTTGTGGGTTTGATCCCCATTCGAGGAAATGAAATATTTATTTAAATTTATTCCATTCCATTTCCTCGCTGTGGTGTCGAGGCAACTCTCATAACATCTTAACCCTAGGTTTCGTGTGCCTATCCTGCTGTGTGCGGGATACAACGTGAACCTAATAATAATATTCAAAGTAGAATTTTAATTTAAAATTAATGAGAATTGTATATTAAATTAATCATATCTTGTCATAATATATAATTTCAGAAAAAACTAAAAAGATACAAGTGCGGTACTAAAGTATGCAACTAAACTCGAATGGTTTACTAGTAACCTCCGAGAAGTTCCCATATTTAAGTCTTTACTCCATCATCACACCAACTGGTATTATGACATTATCACCTAAGCTACATATAACGGCCAAGTTTCATAAGAATACAATTATTACAAGTGGTTCAAATTTAGATACTTAGATTTGAATAGATAGTTTGTTACAGCTCTATCAGTTAAAAGCGTGTTAAAAATAAAAGGCTTGTGTTTAAACGCCATAAGATCACCAGTTGTATGGAGTACGGCGGGGTGAAGGAATAAAGGGGAACAATCATAATTTTAGTCTTTTTCATGAAAGTAGTCTAGGCTTAATTTATTTATTTTGGATGACGTCAAACTAATTTGGAGTAAGGTTTTTGATAGTAATATTACACTTTGTGTAAGACATTATATGGTAACCATTTATCTACTTTCGATACCAAAAACAATATTTGTACAATGCGTGCAATTATTCTAATGATAGTTTACTTATTTTGGATTTTTTTTTAATGAAAAGGGTTTTAAAATATATAATTTTACATAATATGATATATTTTAGAACCCTTTTTATAAAGTCAACTCAAATATTTTGGAGTTATTTATTTTATTTGGTACTTACGATTTTAGAAATCTGGTGATCTTCTAAATTATACCCAAAATAAAATATTTTTTATTATTACGGTCTTACATAATTCATAATCGTACAAACATTTCTTTTATAAATATTATATTTTATAAATAGGCGACGTCTGACTGTAAATGCGACGTCTATGGGTTCGATTCCAGTCGAGTGTATGAATTAATTTAAATCCTTGCTGTGGTAACAATGCAAAGCGCGGCGGTGAGTTCTGCCACTCAAAATACAATGTCTCGAAAATTGAGCGATTTGTGGGAAACGGATTGTCTAAAAGTTTGGGATCCTTTGCCTACTTTGCTTTATTAAGTAATAATCATTCCCAACTAAACCAAAATATTTTTTATAATATTAAGGCATTGTGAAGTAGTCGTTAAGTATTTGATTAGACGCGGCGGTTGTGAGTTTAAATACAAATCTAAGTAATGTGTTAATTTGAAAAATATTATTGAAAGAATAATCTGACCAGCTTATAAATTCTTCGCAAAGTAATGGGAATATTGAAATAAAATAAAATAGCAAATTAAATTTTCTTTATTATAATTCTTGCATAATTTTGATATATCTACATATTTTTTGTATTTTTTAATGCAAAATCATTTTTCTTTAGTATTAAATGTGAATATAAAAAAATGTAAGATTATTTACAATTATTCATACTAATATATTATGCGAAAATAATACTGTTTGTCTATATTTGTGTAATTCTTCAAGGCCACAGATTTTAATGACAATGTCCAAGTTAATAGTCAGTTAAGGAAATACATTAACGAAATTGTGTGTAATGTCTTAGTCTTAAATCTATGATTTTTTTATTGAAAATATTCACATTTACATATCCTTGATCTAAATGGGGACCCTATTACGTAAATTTAACTATCTACTACAGGCGTAGTAGTTGTGTAGTCTTTATAATATTAGAGAGACAATCAAACAAAACAAAAACTTAAAAAATGTAATCAGATTAAAATACGGCCCTTTGGGACTTCGCCCAATATGCAGTGCTCTATCTTTTAGTTTTAGTCCAAAAAATCGGGTCAGCTGTTCTAGTATGATTACTCTGGACAAGGCAACAGAGAAGCAGTCAGACATATTCTATATTTCATAGTCAGATATCTCTCATAAAAAATGTGAAAGTCCCATGAATATCCGTTCAGCTGTTCCAGAGATTAACCCAGACAAAATGTGTGTAAATACATATACATTGTTTTTATCTTCACCACTTGAAATGACAGCTCAGTTTTAACTACATTATAAAAGCCTAATATAATCAAACAAAAATTCTTAAATAAAATGCCATTTGTTAAGAATGACTAATCTATCAATTCGGCAACATTGCACAGACCTAGTTCACGCAAACAAGTCGTAGATATTGTCGGTGAAGTTAAACGTTGTTTAGGTTTATTATAGAAAATACGTAATTGCGTAAAATAGAACGAGAGACATCCCTTTCTCGAGTTCGTTTCGAGTTCGAGTATATTTTTTAAGAATAAGAAGTGGCAGATCGGCACCTACTACTACAAAAATACTCCTAAGGTATTTTTGTAGTGACGTACGTACCTATATATTAACTATTGTCTTTTTAAATACACACATTATTTTTTTTGGATTATACAGATAATATTATACAAAATTTTTAATGTTCAAAATTTGCAAATGATCTTTTGTCTATTTATTAATTTTAGCTTTGTAGAGTATTAAATTTCCAATATTACTTATTACATTAAAAGAAGTATTCACATTAAAAGAAACATTTACAAAATAATCTATAAATTCTATATCTTCCTACACTTATTCTACGTATATTAGTATTTGTAATATATATATTTAAACATGGTTTTATTACCATCGACATCGGAACATCATCAGTATCAGCTTGCCCTTTGGCAAACGCCTTCCCTGCAGTTTGCCATAACTCCCCTTATGAAGTCTTTCTCCTCCACTTTGTTCCTGCTTCTCTTTTGATATCATCATCTTCCCATCTTTTTTTCTGACGTCCTTTTTCTTTTCTTTTTCCAGTGAGAGGATATCAAAAAGTAACATCTTTGGACCATTTTTGCTCCTTAACATATGGCTTATCCAATTCCATTTTAGTTTCTTAATTGTAAAGGTAACATCCTTAACTTTCGTTAAATTTCTTATATTTTTAGTGTTGTTTTGTCACAAAGCCTGACATGTAGGGTACTCCTTTCCATGTTATTTTGACAAACTCTGAGAGCTGAGTAATGTTTTTTAGTTAGAGCCCAAGTTTGTGCTCCATAAGTTAAGCATGGAAGTAGGCACGAGTTAAATATTTTTGTTTTATACTTCATAGGCATATGGGGATTTTTCATGACTTCTTTTAAGGACCAGAAATATCTCCACGCTTTGCCAATTCTAGTTTCTATTTCCTTTTGCATTAGATTCTCCGGTGATATAATTTGTTCTAAATAGATTTATTGGTCAGTGTATTCTATTTCTTTGGAATTGAGTAAGATGGAATTGAGAAAATAATTGTTTATAATGTCCATTGCACTGGTATATTTTCATATAAAGAATATCATTAAATAGTTTTGCAATTAGCTAAATATCAATACTACACAGAAAAAACATTAAAAAAAAAACATTTGTACTAATATAATAACTATCTATAACTTATAATGTGGGCTAATTACTCAACTAATGTATGCTTACATTTAATATTAGTTATATGTAACCTTTAGGTATCAATGAAAATAATATTCATTATAAGAATTCAAGATTCTTATAAGCATTTTTCTAGTAATATTTAGGTAGTGAGACGCGGTCTGTCAACTTTTACTATCGGACCTAATTCCTTATGGTCATTTTGAATCAAATTCCCCATCAAACCTTTAAGCTTTATTAGAAAATACATATTTTTTTTTTATGATATTACTTCTTATGCTAACGCTACTAGCTAACTATAAAAAAATATTGTAAATTTGTTGACTCTACTTTTATAATCAAATGCCAAACTCAGTTTACATTACATTTGGTACATTTTCACTTGATTAGCATCGGGTTCTTTATATTATTATAACATTTCGCACTGTTTTGATGTAAACAATTCTTATCATATTCCAACCTACCTATAGATATTTTTTAATGCTAATGCTAGCTAAGTTTTATCAACCATCGTCTTTTGTGATAACAATCTGTTGATAACAGTGAAGGCTTGGCTATTACTTAGCGATTTAGTTGTAAATATATTAATTAGATTTAGATTAAATAGCAACGAAAGGTCAGCTTTGAATATTTTGCCTTTTTTTCGCTATTGGGTTGATTTTTATAGTAAGAGACCACTGGTTGGGAACCAGTGTTCTAAACAATAGAAAACAATATTCTATAAAATGAAGATCATTACCTTATAAGACATAGAAATAATATAAATTAAAGTAATTGTTATTAGTTATTAATTCATTGTGCAATAAATATATTTATGAAAAATGGAAAAATTTCACAATACTTATAATCAATAGAATTGTTTGGTTTCCTCGGTACATAAGGTAGTTAAGCCTGCATCTTTAATTGCTTATTTTTCTGTTGCTAATTGGGGGTTTAATAACAATAAATTATTGAGGATTTTTAGGTTTTTATATTTTAATAATTGGTCGTAGATTATGTTCTTCTGGTATATCTTGTTGCATGCCTGTCTTGGGAGGCTCCGCTAAAAATGTTTGGTAACGCTTCTAGAAATAGTACTGCACAGTGGAGATGGAGAGAAAATCATCTGTCCCAGGAGTTACATCTCTTGGATGCCTAAGGAAGCGCTGGTTGGATGTTGTAATGCAGGACATAAGAGCCAATGGTCTAATCGCAGAGGACATTAAGAAGGAGGGCATACTTTGGGAACATACGCCAGGAGAAAGAAGTGGCAAGGAAGTTAAAAGGATTTTCAAACATAGTTGTTATAATCTACATAAAATAAAATTAAAACGTCTGTCTGTGATTTCAAAATAACCATATTTTTCCAAACGCATGTAGTTATTTACTCGATACCAAAACACAAACAAACAAAATGTCAGGAACAGTTTTTTATGGGCCAAACAGAAGAAAGGGACTTGTGGTGTAATAAATAGGCTATTTGTTTTCAAGAATTTTCGCCGGTTTGGGATTAACGTGAATGCTCTTAAGTTTGAATTTTTATATGTCTAATAAATATTTTTAAATATAAAAATTTTTGTCAGTAAAATCTAAGAAAATCGCAAATGATTTAAATAAATATACTAAAATAATATTTAATAAAGAAAAAAAAAACAAGCCTGGGAACCTGCGTGGAGGCCGCGAGTATAGATATATTTTATGTAGTGTATATATTTTATTATTAAAAGATAAATTATCATTAGATTAAGCGTACCTACTTTATTGCGGGACAAAGTTCAATGAAATTAATAATGATAAGATTTGTCTATCTTTATGATGAGTTGTTGTTTATAAAAATGTTGTGACGTCATTTGCCGTTTCCGCGTGCAACTCGTATGCGACCTTCACGTAAGTAAGTATATGAATAAACCAAAAAACATTATGATAATTTGCACCTTTTGGCACCTGTAAATGGAATTTGTTGTTTTTAGGATATTACGTTGTTGAGATCACTGTGTTGTCTGTCTGTCAAGTGCCTTTTTCTCAGGAACTTTTGGAGATATCGAGTTGAAATGTAAACCAAATTTTGACCAAATTCCTAGTTCTGGCCCCATGATTTTCTGAATAAAAACGTATTTTTACATTTACTTTAAAAAAAGGTGCGGCCGTTTAAATAGCAGAAAATGCGTATTTTGACACTATAAGGGGAATCAAAATTAATGGAGTACTTCTGGTTAACCTAGAATTATGTTTAGGAAAAAATCTGAAAACTTTACATTTATGGTTATTATTTTTTTAGGATATGGTTAAATTCTAAAAAAATAATAGCCTCAAGTAAGGTATCAGGTGAAAGGACACTAGCTAAGCTATACATGCATTTTAGAAAAAGCTTGAGACCTCCAATTCTTGTACGAATCCCTCGGTGGGCGAGCCCGATCCGCGCTTTTTCCGTTTTTTTTAGTTTCATAAGCATAGGGAACCTAATATTAAGACACTGCGTTCCTATTAAGAGACTTCTGTTGCCCGCCATGGGCGTACCAGCAGAACTTTGCATCCACCATGGACGTACGAGCAGCACTTTGCATTTCACCAGAGCGAGAAAATAAAATATTAAATATTTTATTCTCCCGAGTGAGAATCGAACACACAACCGTCGCGTCCGTTACATTCGTTTGCATGTGCCTCTGCCTCTGCCATGACGACCTCATTTGAACATCAATATTTATTATTAAAGGGCTAATAAAATTTTAGACAACAATTTGGTTGAAATTC
Organism: Heliconius erato x Heliconius himera; assembly: GCA_013421005.1. NCBI lineage: Eukaryota > Metazoa > Arthropoda > Insecta > Lepidoptera > Nymphalidae > Heliconius > Heliconius erato x Heliconius himera. Next base: position 8,986 of record JAATLQ010034640.1, read on the forward strand.
AAAGAAACAATCTTATAGCCAATATGGCTTAATTGGTCAGAGCGCTTGTACGGTTTCCAAAGAGGCGCGGGTTCGAATCCTGCTACGTTCAAACTTTTATCCTTTTTCTTAATAAGTATTTCTCTTTCCTAAGTGTGGTATAACGCTTTAAAAATGTAAAAAAATCTTATAGTATATGATGCGTTTGTCAGTGGCTGTAATATTTCTTTATTTTCTGCAAAAGTCAACTTGTCAAGACGACGTTTCATTATTTTCAAGTATTTTATAATTTTTACTTCCAGTTGAAACATTACGTCAATTTTATATTTTCATAGTAATTTGTATACTGTTCTAAAATTTACATATAATTTTGATTACACCCGATCTCATATCATAGAGATAAGAATTATAGATAATCTGTTTTTATAATGATATGGACGAAAAATACCATAACAGCTTTATAAATCAAAATTTCGTGAAATTGAAATGAAAAAACACGAATTAAAATTCTTTAAAATTTAAATCTTAAATAAATCTTATTTTATCTATACTATACTTACCCAACATTTATATTTTATTTATCACTGAGGCCGTCGTGGAGCAGCGGCACAGCGTAGGACTGTTGACGTTTGTGAACTCCATTCCCACTCAGTGGAATGAATGATTTATATTGCCTTGGTCTAGTTGCAAGACGTAGCTCGACTTTTATTTTTTTGTCTGTCTGTCGATAATGTGGAACGGAGTGACTTAACACTAAGTTCCAGATGGTACCTATAGCATATTAGAACACCTGTCCACCTCGCCTTAAGCATGCAGCATAAAGGTGGCGTTTTATTTTTATATTTATTTACTAGAGGACGCGCGCGGCTTCGCCCGCTTATTAGGAGTGAATTCTAAAAAAACCACGAAACACGTGTTCAATAAAATATTTTTAACAGTCTGAATTTAAATTTTTATAAAAATCGGTAGCAATTTAAAGATTTTTCCATGTAAACTTTCAATCCTTTATTTGAACCCTTAGGGGGTAAATTCTTAAAAACCATGAAAAACGTATTCAATGAAATATTTTTAAGAGTTTGAATTTCAAATTTTATAAAAATCAGTACAGATTAAATTTTTTTTCCATACAAACTTTCAACCCCTATTTCATCCCTTTACGGTTAAAATTTTTCAAATTCCCTTCTTAGTGGATGTCCAGAATATTAAAATAAACATCTGCCCAAATTTCACGTTTCTACGCACAGCGGTTACGGCTCTGCGTGCGTCTTACCTCAGTCAGTCAGCACAAGTCCTTTTATATATATAGATTATACAATAATAAATGTAAATTTACAGGAATGTGCTGAAACAAAGAAAAACTATACCTACAATCAAGTAAGAAAACATATGTCTGTCTTCGCCACTTCGCTAAGAAAGAAATTGGGCATACAAGAAAATGATGTAGTCGGTGCGCTCCTGCCTAATAGTCCGGAGTTCGCCGTCGTTGCCCTTGGAACAATTCAAGCTGGATGCATTTTTAGTCCTGTTAATCCGATTTATAAAGAATGTAAGATAAACAACGTTATAAATAGTTATATTTTATTGATATCAACTTCACGCTGTATGCCGCAGGTAGCAGGGGTAGCAGGGTAGGCGAAGGGAGTCTGATGTTACAACACTCCTCTCTCTACTTCCGGCGAATTCTTTGGCATTGCGTGTTGAGTGGCGTAACTTAACGCCGCGCTTTGCCTACACATCAGAGCGAAGGAATAAAATTATTAAATACTAGAGGTACCAAGCGCGCGTTGCTACGCCACCAACTAAAATAGATTCGAAAGAAAGACACAGAAATATTCAGTAAATTTTCAGTCATTTTTATTGATTTCGAAAAAAATGTGACATTGCAGCGTTTCGTCTCAATTTGACATTTATTTATTACAGTGCTGTGGGATACACAATATTTCTTGTTTTTCCATCTGGTGCGTAAACGATTAAATCAGAAGGCTTGCCGGAGCATGAGCAGTCTACCAGACACGGCAATATATCAAATTCATTGTAATGACAGTGGCGACATACAAACAGACAAACATTAATTTTTACATATAAAGATTTCATTTTCTGGAGTTGTAATTGAACCCTCAACTTATCGCATTTATAGATGCACTCTTGTGCACAAAATTATTACAAAAAGCAACAAAGGTACTACTAACTAGGCATACATTATAGTAAAATTTTATCAAAAGTTAACTAGGCTTGTATAATCCCTGTGCAAATAGCAGGTACAAAATACAAAGTTTATTTTTTAGCATTTAGATATTTTTTTATAATAAACTACTTATTGCTATTGTCCTTACTCTAATCTATCCAACAATTTAATTTCAGTGGAAATAAGCCATCAAGTATCATTGACAAGTCCCAAAGCCATCATAACGATACCTGAATGCTTTGACGTAGTTGTAAAAGGTCTGAAATTGGCTAAAAGTGATGCAAAAATAATAATAGTAGATAATCCAAGTAAACCAATACCTGATGGAGCAATACGATATACAGAGTTAGCGGAGAAAGGAGAAGCTGATCTTAATTTATTAGATAAAGTTGTTAAAGATGGCGATGATGTAGCTCTAGTACCATTCTCCAGTGGTACAACAGGACTGCCAAAAGGAGTAGATATTACATATAATAATTTACTTGCCGCTCTTGAGATGATGGTTAGAGAAGAAAACAGATTTCCTAAACTGACTAACGGTACACATAATTACATTTATGCATAAAGTATTACATATATGCTTTTTAGATACTGTTTTATATTAATAATTAATCTTATATAAATAATTTTCTTTTTAGGTAACTTCCAGGATGTCATACCATGCATATTACCGTTTTTCCATATTTACGGAATCATAGTTACACTATTAGGTCATTTTGTGAACGGATGCAAGTTAATATCAATGCCGAGGTTTTCAACGACTACTTATTTTGATATATTGAAGAATCAAAAACCTACTATATTATACGTGGTTCCTCCTATAGGTAAAATTTAGTTGATCTAATTAAAATGGTTTTGTCGAAAATTCCATAGAATAAACTGATATTTAAATTTGGAACATAAGGATTCACACAGAACACTCTTTTTTCCATTTTCCCACCCAATTCCAGACATTGCGTGTTAAGATGCGGAGTCCCGCTTTGTGTTACCTTGGTGTTGATTGGACTCATAACCAACGCTTTTACAGTCAGGTGACCTTACACAATGCATCAAAGGAAAAAATATTTTTGCAGTATTAATTATAAAAAACATAATATTTTTTATTTCAGCAATTCTTCTTGGAAAACATCCCGATGTGACAAAAGAGTTCTTCACAAACGTACGGCATATTCCGTGTGGTGCTGCTCCTCTATCTGCTTCAGATGTCATGGCGGTACTGGAAAAAGGAAACGTAAGTGAAATCATTTATATAATTAACTTTACTAAAGTAAAGTACGTCGTCGCCAGTCGTAAAGACCGACACAAATGTTATTTAATATTTTCATTTATTCACTGTGGTATCGAGGCAAAGCGTGGCGATGAATTCCACCATTCAATACGCAATGCCTCCAGAATGCGGTAGAAAATGGTAAACGTCTTAGTGTCTAAGTGTCTTAACTCTCTCCTTACCCTGTAATGTACGGGATATAGCGTGAAGCTAAAAAAATAATAAAAAAATGAGATAAGATGTCTGCTTAAATCGTTTTATTCGTAGATCTGGTTAGTATCTATAATTCTATACCAATAAATTGGTGTATTCATCAATATTTAGTTCAAAGGACAAAATGCTGTAGAATTCTTATATAAAAATGTTGTATATGTAAATTTTCAGGGTAAATTAGAATTCAACCAAGGTTTTGGAGCAACGGAAACTACATCACTATGTACATCGACTTTTAAAGGCACTCAAAATGTGGATTATTCAGCTTGCGGAGTCCCTATGGCGAGTACTGAACTTAAGTTCATAGATGGCGAAGGGAAACCGGTCAAAATTGGTGAAGTGAGTATGAGAATTTTAAAAAGTTGTTTTTTATGCCGTTTCCAGCATAGCAAGTTAGGTAGAGAAATTTTCGAGACATTTGTTGTTGAGTGGCGGAACTCAACGCCACATGGCAAATGTTTTTAACGATCAAACAAAATATTTAGTAAATTTACATTATATACTATAATTATCAATCATTCTAATTTTATTATTTTTAATTATATTTAATACATTATTCTATTCAATTGTTATCCTTATTATTTATACATATATACACTTAATCAAGAGTCTCTTTAGGTATGATTCTAATCATTGTTTTTGCAATTAGAATTTTGTTCTCATATTTAAATAATACATGAGAATTTATAAAAACTAGTGATGTATATGTTAATAATAATGAAAAAAAATTACAAAGAATGAAATAGATACAAAAGATCTTATTTGAGATAAAATAAACACCACAGTAATAAAAATGGACGACAAGTGGAGAAAGACGTGATTTAACAGTTCTTTTTTCAGCTCATTCAGCTCCATACAGAAAAAATAAATAATAAATTAAGTAAAAAAAATAACCTTATTAAAAATATATATATATAATTTTCAGTTGGGAGAACTATGTGTTAGATCACCGACAGTAATGAAGGGATATCACAAAAATGAAGCGGCGACCAAAGAGACAATGACTGATGACGGCTTTTTCAAGACTGGGGACTTGGGACGTTACGATCCTAAGCATGGACTCTACGTTACTGATAGAATAAAGGAATTAATTAAGGTATTTTTTGAAATCTTTTTTTTAGCTTAAGCTGTATCAAACATTTGCTGTAACAGCAACAGGTAGAGGGCACCTAGTATTAAGACACTCTGTTTCCCATTTCGCGCCTAATTTTCGAGATGTTGCTTGTTGCGTGAAGGACCGCAGTATTCAACGCCGCGCTTTGTAATTCTACCAGAGCGAAATTTGATTATGAAATCTAATGACAAAAATAAAAATTACATATACCGAAAAATTATGAATAAGTGAAATAAGCTGTCTTGATTTTTTATTACTTGGTTTTATATCTTCATGATTTAGAATTAGATTTCAAATAATCTAATTTCAAAATTATAACAATATTTAAGTACTAGCGGCTCGCCTACGGCTTCGCCCGCTTAAAATACATGATTATTGATTTAATAAGCAGAATTGATTGACAACTATAATGACTTCTAATATGATTTTTTTACGACATTATCGTCAAAGAATTTTTGATTGTTTTAAATAAAAAAATACGACCATTGTTGATATTTTATATTTATAAAATATACATAAAGCTATTTATTTGTTACACGTATATATTTTTGTAACTTTATGTTCTTTTTACCTATATAGTATACTCTGTTAAATGTGCTGATGTCAGTGAATAATTTAATTTACTCATTCAGAAACAGCCTTAAATCTTAAATGATTGATTTGAAGGATTCATAATACTCTTTGTAAAATAACTGTAATAATTGCATATTAACTCCTGTACAGTTTTTAAATTAGTTACATATATTATATGAACGAACCAACCAAAAAATCTTTGTATTTACTTGATATTTTTTTCAAGATCGTTCTTTATCTCTGTGTTGAATTAATTACGACTTCTTTCAAATGACGATAACTTTTTTTTTAATGAACCGTTTTGATGAACTTACTTTAGTATTCAAGTTGAGTTAAAACAAAGCAATTGGTGAAATTTTCAAGTAAATCGGTTCAGTACTTTCAGAGAAAAATGCGGACAAAAATATGTCGACAGACAGACAGACAGACAGATAGACAAGAAATTCAAAAAAAATCTTTTTGCTTTCTATTATTCTTTTTAAGTGTCCCTCTATCCATTTCAGTCAAAATTACTAAATGTACAGACAAAATATTTTTACTGTCTTATTATATATAGAGATTATTACTATCAAATATACAAAATACTTAGTTATAGATACAATCTACATATATTATTAAAATAATTACTTTTATCTCAACATTGTCACCAGTGTGTCATAGTTTTATAAAATAATAGATAAAATTATAATACGATTAAAATATTTAGATTGTGCGATTCTAATGATTACTACGGTAGGCTAAAGAGTATTAGACCGTTGCTGAGGCAACCTGTATATCACTTTATACAGGTGAAAGCGACTGCGTTCCTTTTAAGGAAACAGAATATAACATAAAATATTTCAAACCCATATCTAAAAAAAATATGCAGATTCGTCAACAGTTTAAACGTTGAATTATAAAAATAATAATTTCATGATTTTTATTCATATTGTATTTTGTGTAACGTAAACATCTACTACTACAAAAATACTACTAAACCTTGTCGATCTGCCACTTTTCATTCTCAAAAAACATACCAAAACGAGAAAGGGATATTTCTCGTTCTATTTTAGGCAATTACCTATTTTCTATTATAAACCTAAACAACGTTCACCTCCAAAGCCTACGACATGATTTCGTGAACAAGGCGTGTGCGATATGGTCGCTTTGGTAGGCTAGTGGCTGTGTGTGTGTCAACAAATGGCGTTTTATTTTAGAATGATATATTTAATTTTTTATTTTGTTTAAAAAAATAACTTTTTCATTTTTGGCCAAATTTCTTTTGTTTTAAGTGTATAAGGTTTTTATAGAGTAGTTAAAACTGTGTTTTTATTAAACGTGGTGAAGACAAAACACTGAGAGAATTAGACTTGAAAGGGCAACCTAAGACCTCCCCACTTGCTGCTCAATTTTCGGGTCATTTGTAAAATAATTGACTTCAACACACCGTTATTTCTACCAGAGCTGGAAAGTGTAAATGATTTAAATATTTAATAATTCCCCTGAGAGAGGATCGAATCCATAACAACCGTGTTTAGGCGTACTTAGTATTATGTGTTCTTTTAGTACAGTGATACAGCACGATTGTAAACGCGATTGTTATGGGTTCAATATTCATTCGGGAGACGGAATTATTTTATTCTCTCGCTTCGTAGATAAAGTGAATTGGGTTCTAACTTGCAATGTCGAAACGGAGTATCCTAATACTAGGTAGGTAGTGAGTAGGTAGGTAGTAAATAAATAATAGTGTATATCAAGTGGGCGAAGCTGCGATTGGTCGCTAGTAGGAAATAAAACAACTAAAAAGAAAAATAAATATCAAACGCCTTAGTAAATATAATATTTTTGTGCCATGATAGCACAGCTGCCATTGATGTTTTGAGAGTTGTTACTTATAGAAATTGCGAGTTATGTCATGCTCATTGATATAGGCATGTTCATACATACATTGTTTTTTTTTTTATTTTCATTATATGATTTAGTTTATCCATGTAAATATGGATAATATTTATAAAAGGATAAAAAGTAAACAAATAGCACAATATTTTTTTTTTCAATATACAAGATATAATATTAATTATCAATCGAATTATGTCAATAAATTTTAAAACTGTAATATCTAATATTAAATGTAAAATAATAATAATAACAAAACTTATTATTATATTCAACAGGTAAAAGGAATGCAAGTAGCGCCAGCGGAATTAGAAAGTTTATTAAGATCTCATCCAGCCGTACAAGATGCAGCGGTTATAGGCGTGCCTCATGTTTATAATGGAGAAGTTCCAAAAGCATTTGTCATTAAGAAAAACGGTCAAAACGCTTCTACAGAAGATATACAAAGTTTCGTTGCAGACAAAGTAGCTTCATTTAAGAAAATCGAAGAGGTTGTATTCGTAAATGACATTCCAAAAAATAATTCAGGTAAAATATTACGGAAAGAGTTAAAAAAAATGTATGGATGATGTAAAGTGACTGAAGGTCAGGTATATGTATAGTAATATATTAAAAAACGGTGATAGTTTTTTTTTAAGTTATATGTTATTAATTTATAAAATATTGTTACAGTTACTATTTTTAGTTACAAAGAATAATAAAATTCTTATTTTTATTAAATGAGTTGTGATTTATATTATTGTAATATATGAAAACATTTATCCAGTGATTTCTTAGTAATATTTGTATAACATTTTGTACTTGTGGAATGCAGAAGGAAACTTTTAAGACACTCCGTTCTCCACCTTTTATCCGTCAATTTGTCAAAACAATACGTGTTGAGAGAGGAATGAAAAACAAAATAAATTGTGATTACATCTATTTTTATCCCTGAATTGGGGAAATTGACCCATAAAAATTATATTTACGATCAGATGTTGACACAACTGCCTTATCTTCGCTGTCTGTACAAAGAAGATGTATAAAAAAATATAATTTTAGAAGCAATCATTAATGTAGTAGAACCCACAAAATGATTTTTAAAATATTTGACTGTTAATCTGTGCGTTTGTGCACGCTAATCTCTGAAACGGTTGTCATATCTGACAGTATTGCTACAAAATAAGTGTTTTATTGAATTGGCTGAAATCTGGCTTCTTTACGATAGTTAAATGTTGTCTTTAAAATGATAATTTTATTAGCTCATGAAAGAAAGTAATTCAGATAAAAAAATAAATAAGTATGAATGAAATAAAATATAGTTTATTAAAATAAGTATTCTTTTATACTTTTAAATGGTGTAAAAATGTACAAAACGAAAAAACAAGAAACGGATTTATAGCAGGTTTACACTCTAAGCCGACGATATGCAGAAGGGGAAAAATTAAAGGTACATTAGATAAATATAGTTTTATGTAAATATAAATATAAAATATATTAATAATCAGCTTCACGCTGTATCCCGCACACAGCAGGGTAGGCAGAGGGAGGCAGAACCTAGTGTTAAGACACTCCGTTCCCCGACGCCGAATTTTTTGAGACATTGCCTGTTGAATCGCGGGACTCAACACTGGGATTTTGTCTTCGTGCCAGAGTGTAGAAAAGAAAATATTAAGAAATAATCATCCATTCCCACGAGTGGGGATCGAACCGACAAACGTCGCATTTCAGTCCCACCCTCGTGCTTCTGCGCCACGACGACCTCATTAGCAATTGTATCATTTGTTAAATATTGTAAATTGCTAAATTTCCTTGCAGGTTCTTAACTGCTTAATATTTAAAAAAATATTAATATAACATAAAAAGTATCATTAAAATAAATTAGACAGATACGCCATTATATTATATCATTACTTAATAAATAACATTACCTTAGTAATTGAAACTTAATAACAATAATAAAAAAAATTATTACTATGAAAAACATACAATTTTATAACTATGGACATTTACATTACGATTGACATTATGGCAAAAAGTGTAACTCAGCTAATGATGCTTGAGTTCTGAGTCTCAAGCATTGCATTGCATAAGAGTAGGTACTCTTAAAAAAATAATTGTTATATTCTACTCTTAAAAAAATAATTGTTATATTCTACTCTTAAAAATATAATTGTTATATTTAAAGCTATTTAACATTTTTGATCTCGCTTAAATTGCCTCGCAGTTTTTCTGGGCCTAAAAAGAACTTCGATGCGGTCTCTTTGGCACCTATATACGCAGACTGGAGCAAATAGGTATAAGAGATAAAACTCTTACCCCCAATATTAATAATCTATCTCCTACGTCAATCTTCGATTGTTCCATATATCTATCCAATCTCTAGATTGGATAGATATATGGAACAATCCTGAAAGAGATTAACCCGATAATATTGGGTGTTAATCTATTCAAGAGCTATCTTGGGGATAAAAAGCAAATGGTCAGGATTGGAGAACACTTAAATAGTATAGAATGTGTCACTTATCGTATACCGCAAGGAAGCGTCTAAGCAAATTCCCATTTTCTTAGTTTAGAAAGAGCATAAATATCTCTTATTAAGGTAATGCATTCTAAGCCATACAGATTTCCAATAAGTAAAAAAATATGAAAAAAAATATTTTAAATGTAACCTTAAAACGTCATGAAAGAATACATTTTGGTAAAAATAAATTAAGGAAAAGACGAAATGATTTTGTTGCCCCAAGAAGAAGTAATGTATGTTCTAGTTTTGCAAAATGACAATACTATTTTCAATCGTCTACTTTAAACATTAAATATGTAAACTCCTTCAGACATACTCTAGGCAAAAGTACTCATGCAAGAAAGAGCTGTGATTAATTGGTTAGTCAAACTTTCCTATACAGAAATAAAAACATTACTGTAAATAAAAAAGTTACTTCTAACACACACACTGTCACACACTGCACATATAAATATAATTTATTAACATACAAAATAAGACATGCACGTCGATCTTGAGAGCGATCTCAGAGTTGAGAGCAATTCATAAATACTGGCCCTAGTAACTTTATATAAATATCATTAATGCAAGACATACTATTGGAATTAAATAACAAATTCGTTTAATACTAATAATAAAATAATTTATATTTCCATTTCTTCGCTTTGGTGTCGAGGCTAAGCGCGGCGTCGAGTTCTGCCATTCCACACGCAATGCCTCGAAAATTCGGCAGAAAATGGGGAACGGAGTGTCTTAACACTAGGTTCCCTCTGCCTACCCTGCAGTGTGGGATGTTGATTCATTGATTCATTCAACTCTTTCTCCGTATTGACTAATCATTTAATAATGATTGTAGACATACATAGTGTAGGTGCAATGTCAATTGCTACGCATAAAACTGTTTATATTGTTTATTGATAACCGGCCTTCACCTCATGTACTGATAGCAACGTCACATATTTAATTTTTAATATTTTATTTTTGTGTAGGATTTATTAAGAGTCGTGGCGCAGGGGCACAAAGTGTGACTGTAAACGCGACTGGTTGTGGGTTTGATTCTCACTGGACAAATTGAAAGATTTATTTAAATTTTTATTTCCATTTCTTCGCTCTGGTGTCGAGGCAAAGCGCGGCGTTGAGTTCCGCCAATCAACACGCAATGCCTTCAGAGTTTGACATTTTACCATTCATCTACAGTATCACTGTAGATGATATCGCGTATCAGTATCTATCAACCAAGCAGTAAAAAAAAACAAAAAAAAAACGTGGTACTGTTCAATAAAAAAAAATATTAACTAGTCTCGAAAAATAAATTATTAACTCTAACGACACGTCAGACGAGAGTAGAAATTGCAACTGGCGTAGAAGAATCGAATTATTATAATTTTTCTTCATTTCTAATAATAAACTTAACTTTTTTATTTTTTTTTCTAACTCTACTTTGATAACTAGTAAACAGGTTTGCAAAAAAATAAATTGTAATAATTGATCATTGAGTTTTGAGTCGTTTCCCAATGTGAAACAATTGTAATAACTTTTTTTTTCAGTTTCACGCTTTACGATAATGTAGAGAATGTAAACAACTCTCCGTTTTTCTCTTTCTGTATTATTTTTCTGTGCTGAGAGGCGATATTTTTACAGTTATGGTCCAAAGGCCTTTTGACTATTGTACGACTAAAAACAAATCTTAATATTATATTTTTTTCTTTTACAACAAATCCACAACTGCGTATTGTTTTGATTATTGGACATATACTACAACAAAAAAAATCACAATTTTATTAATTTATAATGCTGCCTTGATGCCGTTATCAGTAGTGTTGATAAATTCTGAACGGCAAATATTGTTACTGCAATTTTAAAGTTAATTTCACAAAGGGGACTTCACAAAGCAAAGAAAATCTGCTAAGAAAATAATTTCTTTTACTTTACAAATTTAGAAACACGGAAATATTAAAGTTTACTTGTAACGTTTCTATTTTTATTAATATCATAGGTCAGTGGGTTCGATCCCCACTCGAGGAGATGAAATATTTACTTAAATTTATTTTTTCATTTCTTCGTTCTGGTGTCGAGGCAAAGCGCGGCGTTGAATTCTGCCACTCCACACGCAATACCTCTAGAATCAGAAAGTGGGGAACGGAGTGTCATGACACTAGGTTCCCTCTGCCTACCCTGCTGTGTGCGGGATACAGCGGAAAGCTGATAAAATAATAATAATATAGGTCGGTACGTACATGTGAATGTGTCAAACAAAATTGCCTCGACTTTGCCTCGACACAAGAGCGAAAGCTGAAAATATACATTTAAATAACTAATTCATTTCCTCGAGTGGGGATCGAACCCACAACCAGTCGCGTTTAACACACACTTGTGCCCATGTTTAAGGCACACTTGTGCCCCTGCGCCACAATTGGCCTTGTTATACTACGAATATAAACATAAGCATTCTTTTATTGGAATTTGTACCGACAACTATCCTTATCATATCGATTTCACTACCAATTAATATCATTATAATTAACACAGTAATTATCATTTATTGCAATATAATTTAATTTTTTATTAATTCTTATAAATTATAAACATAAAAAAAAAAATCAGCTTCACGCTGTATCCCGCACACAGCAGGGTAGGCAGAGGGAACATAGTGTTAAGACAATCCGTTCCCCACTTTCTGCCGAATTCTGGAGGCATTGCGTGTTGAGTGGCAGAACTCAACGCCGCGCTTAACCTCGACACCAGGGCGAAGAAATGGAAATATAAATTTAAGTAAATATTTCATCTCTTCGAGTGGGGATCGAACCCACAACCAGTCGGTATTACAGCCACACTTTGTGCCGCTGCGCCACGACCGACCTCAATAAACATTAAATTTAGTTTCAAATAATTTAATTCCCATACAAATGTCACAGCCATCGCAAATCTACCTTTATAGCGATACATACCTAAATACAGTATAAACACGTGGTTAAAAATAGATACGTATTTATTTGTTCGGCGTCAGTAGTTGAGACTTCAGTGTAGTATAATGGATCGGTAGAGTCGCTTGTCCGATTTTTTATACAATATTTGTTTATTGTTTACTTTTAAAAGTGATTTGTTTTAGTGTTTTCTTTTTAATTTTAATTTATTATTTCGTTTAAACGTGGCAGTGGAGCTCTGGTGAGTACTTTAAAAATGTTTAATTTTTGATCAACTGACTTTAAGGAATATAAAGAAATTAATAGTAGTTTGTAACAATGAATTAAAATCTATGCATATTATGCAAATTTTCTATACGGTATATATTTATTGGTGTTTAGTTATAGCCGATACCTCGAGTAGATATCAACTGTGAACAAAGAAAAATAAGTTTTGTAGTGTTGATGGAGATGAATAAAAGTTTACTTACAGTTAGCACTGAGTATATTCAACACCACTTTAAAGTACATATACTTTGAACACAAATGATAAATCCCGACACAGTTTATACAAAAGTCAACCACAAACATTTATATAAAAGAGAACAAAATAAATACTGATTTGGAAGAAAATAATAAAGAAAACAAAGGAACGTATGGAAAGCGCATCGAGTGGCAAGCATCGACTGTTATAGTAAAATATGCCGTCGACAAGAGGGTAGCCGTAAATGTCAGAACACCTTACCGGTTTGGTCGACGGCAGCGAGCGCTTTCAAATAAATAAACTAAATACGAATACTTATTATAAAATAAGTAATAAATAAATAAATTACAATATTGAAATATATAAATAACACATATTAAATAAACTATAAATGTAAATAATAGTTCCTTACAAATTGATCTTCCAGAGATGTGTTTTAATTTTTTTATGAGTACGTACTTGTTACATACAAAGCGCGGCGAATTCTGCAGAAAGTGGTAACGGGGTGTCTTTACACTAGGTTCCCTTGCGTGAAGCTCATTTTTTTACATACTTGTTACTTTCCTATATATTTTTGTTGAGTAATAAAGAATGAATTGAATATAAGTTACATCTCTCCTCTATGTTTTCTCCTCTTCTATAATATAGAATACTCGTTCCTTCTCTGGAACTATTCCTATATTGTTCTTGGCAATACAATTAAACTAATTTATGTTAATTACCCTTCATTGCCAAGGGCCATATTTGATATAATGAAAAAAAAAACATATTCTTATATATCAAATATATAAATCTGATATTTTTATATTTACTTATTAATAATAATATTATAAAAAAATTCGGCGTAAATTGGGGAACGGAGTGTCTTAACATTAGGTTCCCTCTGCCTGCCTGCTGTGAGCGGGATACAGCGTGAAACTATTTTTTAATCATAATATTTTTTGTTATTACTAACAATATTTGTACTCTTTCAGGTACAAATATTGTTAGTAATTGCATACAAGGACACGACTAGTTATTAAATTCATCACTGTCATCTCTATATATAATCTCTATATATAATAAGACAGTAAAAATATTTTGTCTGTACATTTAGTAATTTTGACTGAAATGGATAGAGGGACACTTAAAAAGAATAATAGAAAGCAAAAAGATTTTTTTTTAATTTCTTGTCTGTCTGTCTGTCGACATATTTTTGTCCGCATTTTTCTCTGAAAGTACTGAACCGATTTACTTGAAAATTTCACCAATTGCTTTGTTTTAACTCAACTTAAGTACTAAAGTTTAGTTCATCAAAATCGGTTCATTAAAAAAAAAGTTATCGTCATTTGAATGAACTCAAGGCATTAGTTTGCCTGCGAATATTATATAGCAATCGCGCCTGGTAAGATTCCTGGCTAAAGAATGACATTCGAAACGTCTGGGTTATATGACTGTTAATAAAAATATATATTTTTGAAGCACTATTATATAATATTTTATACAGTAAAGTAAACAAAATTGAATTGTTAGTGGACCTTCAAAAATCATAACAGTTAAGTTTAAGTCGTTATTAATTCTACACAGAGATAAAGAACGATCTTGAAAGAAATATCAAGTAAATACAAAGATTTTTTGGTTGGTTCGTTCATATAATATATGTATCTAATTTAAAAACTGTACAGGAGTTAATATGCAATTATTATAGTTATTTTACAAAGAATATTATGAATCCTTCAAATCAATAATTTAACATTTAAGGCTGTTTGTAAATGAGTAAATTAAATTATTCACTGACATCAGCACATTTAACAGAGTATATTATATAGGTAAAAAGAACATAAAGTTACAAAAATATATACATGTAATAAATAATTAGCTTTATGTATATTTTATAAATATCAAATATCAACAATGGTCGTATTTTTTTACTTAAAACAATTAAAAATTATTTGACGATAATGTCGTAAAAAAATCATATTAGAAGTCATTTTTGTTGTGAATCAATTCTGCTTATTAAATCAATAATCATGTATTTTAAGCGGGCGAAGCCGTGGGCGAGCCGCTAGTCTATATCTATATAAACTTCTATACTAATATGTAATGAGGAGAGAATTGTATGTGTGTATGTTTGCGATGGATAAACATAAAAAATACTGGATGGATAAACTAAAAAATATTATAATGCTACATTATCACTGAGTAACATAGGCTATATTTATTTCTATAAAAAATTTGGGATTCCTATTAAAATTTCAATAATGTAACAAAGATGTAAAAAAGTAGGGATGAAATATCTTTCATCGCATGCGCTGCAGATACTTTTGAAGATAGAACAAAAAATAATTGAACAACATATCTATATCTAATAAAACTTACCAATACCATATGTACTACTATTGTAGTTTTGACAATACAATTAATTTTTAAATTAAAAAATTAAATTAGCTTCACGCTGTATCCCGCACACAGCAGGGTAGGCAGAGGGAACCTAGTGTTAAGACACTCCGTTCCCCACTTTCTGCCGAATTCTGGAGGCATTGCGTGTTGAGTTGCGTGAGACAATTAATTTTTAATAGTTTAATATTAGTAATATTGCCGACTATACTTCTACGAACCACTGGTGGTCCTCGGACCACTGATTGGGAACCAGGGCCTTATATGAACCTTTATCCAAATAAATAATTTCGTATCCAAACATTTTTCATCGACACGACGCCAGTTACTCTTTAAATTATTAAAATCGGTCATTCCATTCATAAGATTTTACATATGTTAGGCGAACCAACAAATCAGACACAAAATCCAGCTTTTACAATAAATTTATTTACACTTGTTATATACACATATACTCTCGTAGTTACAATATTGAAATATGAATTGTAGTGACAAGTTGTCTTGACAATATCTTAGAACGTAATGAACAAGAGTGCCGTTTTCGTTTTCGTTTTTCGAATGAGCAGTATGCTGTTGGCCCTAAAGGCCTCTACAGCGTCACCGGGCTTGGGGAGGCCGAGCTAAAAGAGCTCTGACCTTGGCTTGGCTACCGTGGAAGGCCCCAACAAATGAGA